>OY744540.1:51070765-51150765 GCA_963556195.1 Sepiola atlantica
GCCCTTCGTTCTTAACATTTATATCAGTGTTTCTGTATAGTACAGTCAAATAACAGCTCACAAAACTAAGGTATTCTGTGTTGTCTTATGCCCTCTTCTCTTTTTGTCCACTCCATCCGACTGTCTTCTTTTACTCGTATTCGACTTCTTTCCATTTTCATTTTTTCTTATTCGGACTTTTACGTTGTGTCTTCGACTCCAGTTCGAACTGTCGTTTTTTCATTTTCTCTGTGTAATTTGCTATTACATGTTCCCTCAATTCTATTCGTCTATTTCTTACCAATATTCTAGTCGTCACTTTTTCTCGCTGTCGTGTTTATTATCAGTAAAATACACGTTTTTGTATTTGTGGATATAAGAAATGCATTGTGTTTTAGCAAGAAAAAAAAGACAGATATACGGAATTTGGATTTATTTTGAGAAACATGTAGAGTAGCAGAAGCGACATTGACATTTGCTGATAAAGGAAAGGGACAGTTATATTCCTATAAGTAATTAAGTAGACATATAGATCGGTACTTATCCTTTCTAGTGACTTAATTAACTATACAAACACCCGTTGCGCCTGACCGTTTTATTATTAAATAACATATACAATAACATACGTAAGGGAAGAACACTTTAGCAACTATATAAATTTAAGCTTAATATTAGCAATACTAATAACTAATAACTACAAGGGGGATATACATATTTGAATGTATATGATTAGCAACTAATACATATTTGAATTATAATTCAATATAAATTCTGCATATTCCATGTTATATTTCCTAGTGTATATAATTCTGGTTGATAATTGAGCACAGCAAACTACTCACAACGGTGCTACTAACCTATTATTGCATTTATTATTGTCAGTGTTGTATAGCATATTGCTATCCGTCTAAATATCTTACATAAGCAAATAAAAAATATGTGTTGCCTAACTTTACATTAAGATGTTGAGATATTATGGTGTATTATTTATTGAATAGAATACATGGTAAGTCAATAGTTTATATTATTCTATATACGGAGTATATATATATATATATATATATATATATATATATATATATATATATACGTGCTGTGGTGAATCGTTAATAACACTGTTCCTCTTATACTTTTATCGAATAGGGATATAGTCTATTGAACAATGCGGAGACGAAGAATTGTTCTCTGAATATATGATATTATAATTTGCTAATGGTTATTATTGTATTTAACTACATCAAAAATACGTCTATAGAAAAGATGGAGCGCTTTAAACGCAAATACACTATTTCGAAAATATGTGTGTTTGTATGTGCATATATATAGATATAGTTATTTATCTGAAAGATCGTAAATAGTATATGACTATATAGATGAATTAAGCAAACTTTATTGATTATGTTGTAAACGTATTTGAGTTTGTATGCTTCTCTCCAGACATATGCGAACGCTAGCAGGTTATTTTTTAATTCTTAAACAATAATTATTGCAAACACTTCATTTGATACGATTAGATAAACCCATACGCTCACATTTGTACAAATTCTATAATTATTTAAACACTATTGAAATAGAACTCGACATATAATGTGATTAAAACATATGAGTCGTCAGAACATCTTAGAAATCACATTATACGTAATGGCATAAGAGGGGAATAATAGGGCCTCCTAAATAGTTTGTATTGCTTTAAAATTGAATTGGATTAGGTGTTACTATATACGCAAACATGTATAATCTTTTATTGCTTTCATATTTTCATATATAGTTAAATACCTATCTGAGGCGAAGTATTCTCCATCATTTGTATATAATGTCAGAAAAACACATCTAGAAAGGATATATTTATATATTCCTAAACCACTTTGAGTAATGCACAATGTATGTTAATAGTACATATGGGGTGTTCTTTAATAAGATAAACCTGTGTTAAAACTTATGCAATACAAATATCTCATAAAGAAAATAAATAATAATGTAAAAGTTTACAATACATTTATTTAATCATCTACGAATACTGCCTGATATAAATACCATAGGAAATTGCAGCATGCAGGTATTTACAGTGTTCCCCCTTCCGATCTCTGCAATTTCCTTGGCAAAGTATTTGCTGTTTTTCACAACAAACTTCTTTTAGGTGTGGTCTGCTTCATTGTTCTCTTCTATAGTTTCAACCTTCTCCATAGTTTGTCAATGGTGTTTAGATATTGAATTAACTTTGCTTTTTTAAAAATAGGTATCCTATTGTGAACTAATTTAATCGTTTGACTAAATTCATGTGTGTGGATCAAAAACAAGCTGAATATCTTTTACCGTATTAAAAATACCTTAAAATATTTAGTAGTGTTTATACATTTTTCGTAGTATTATATATACATATATATATATAAATATATATATATATATATATATATATATATATATATATATATATATATATATATATATATATATATATATAAAGTATAAAGGTATACTCAAAAGAGAATAAAAGGGAAATA
This sequence comes from Sepiola atlantica, assembly GCA_963556195.1. Taxonomy (NCBI): domain Eukaryota; kingdom Metazoa; phylum Mollusca; class Cephalopoda; order Sepiida; family Sepiolidae; genus Sepiola; species Sepiola atlantica. The sequence goes on from OY744540.1 coordinate 51,073,246, forward strand.
CCAGCAGAGTGCTCAATTAAATTAAATTAAGAGCGTAATGTTTTTTTTATTTTTAAATACAGATGTTAATCAGACATGGACCAGTGGTTTCTGACTAGAAAAGGGTTTAAATCACCAATTCCGTCTTCGTCAGCATAGTCTGAAATAGTAAAATGATGGAATTTCTTAAAAAAACATTTTTAACCGTTATGAAACGCTATGCACAAATAATTTGAAATGAAGAGGCAGTGAGACGCTTAAATCAGAAAAATAGCCGTTAAGTAAGAGATTCTATATTTAGAAGTGAGGAACAAGAGAGAAAGAAAGAAAAGAGAGAAAGAAAGAAGGGAAAATAAAATAAAATAAAAAATTAAATTAATAATAATAAAAAAATTATTTATATATAAAACATGGTTAAAGGTACGTAACTCTAATTAATTAAAATATCTAAAAAAGGGGAGGTAACTATTTATTATTATATAATATATATATATATATATATATATATATATATATATATATACATATATATATATATATATGTATATACATTTCACGATGGTTTCAATTAATAAATATCAAATTAAAATAAATATATAAATATAAATAAATATATAAATAAAAAATCAATATATAAATAAAAAATCAATACATAATTAAAATATCAATATATAAATAAACAAATCAATATATAAATAAAAAAATCAATATATAAATAAAAAAAATCGATATATAAATAAAAAATCAATATATAAATAAAAATCAATATATAAATAAAAATCAATATATAAATAAATACACATTCGAAAAATACGATAAATAAGAAAAATAAAATTTAAAGAAGAAAGAGGAAAAAATGGAGAAAAGAAAAAAGAACTGTGATCAGGTTCGTAGAACGAGAAGTCTGCAGTTGAAGTATATAAGTGTCTGAAAAATGTATGTAGGGCTCTGGGTATGCTTAAGTCACTCGATCAATCCAATAAATAAGGAGTGCTTGTTTACGATGTGTACAGCCCTTAAACACCTCATCGCGCACATTTAGACATCTGGTGTTTGGGTTCATAGAGGCCTTAATAATATGGAACTTCTCAGCATTACACAAATGGCAAACTTTAGATATAGGTGAATAAATGGGTTTTCTCTCTATGATTTTCCAATTTATAGAAAAGGGAATTCCTTCTTTTAGTTCCCAAATTCGTTTAGCCAAAGATGTGTTTGCGCGATCGTTGTTTCTAAAGGAATATAGGTGTGAATAATACCTTTGTTTAAAGGAACCTTGTGTCATGCCGTAGTATACATATGTACTGTTATCATCTGTAACACAGAAAATTACCCATCGGAATACTAGTCAGACCAACTATTTGTACAAACCAGGTGATTACCGATGCAGATTCATGTATTGGACATTCCCGGATAATCTCGAAACCTTGTGTAAACGAATATCACGTGGTATGTGTTGGCATATTCTCATTTCTCATCTTTGAGATGTCTTGCCAACGTAGTCAGCTCCACACTGAAACAGGAATTTACGACCAACATAACTATTTTCAATGGCTGGCTAAACATGCTCACGAAAAAAAGAGTAAAAAGTTCAAGTCGAGTAAACTACTCTCGACATGGTTGCTGGAAAACAGCGTTGCGTAAAAGAAAAAAATATTTTTGACAATTTCAAGGCCGTCAGAACGTAACGATCGAAGTATCAAATGAATAGGGCATTTTGACAGGTCAATAAATTTACCACTATTAAATGTAGGAACTGTGCGTGCAATGGTGCTTTGTTATCATATTGATGAGATATCTATTGCCAAGAAAATAATATCGGTTATTCTACCAATAACAACTCCTAAGAGCTCGATAAGTAAGAGTACCGATGAGATTTACTTTTCTTAGCTTTGGGGACGAAGGGCAACTAATTTAAATAAATACCTGTAAATGTTGGTTTTCTATACATAGAGGTGTCAAGCGTTAAACCAGCTTTAGACACTAACACATCTAATAATAGAAAAGAACAATGATCCTCGACCTCAGTAGTGCTTTGTAACGATGGATGCAAGTCACAAAGAAGACGGAACACTGTTCAGTATGACTCCGTGAAGGAAGGCATTAAACACGCCATCAACGGCACGTGTGTAACACGCCGGCTTTGTAATTTTTGAAAATAATCGGTTTTCCAAGAATCCAATAAAATGTAGGCTAACAATGGACCAAGGGGGCTGCCCATCGATATACAATCAATTTGTCGATACACTATGTTGTTAAAACTGAAAGTAACTGATTTAGTAGCAAGCTCCATCAGTTCAAGACAAATTCGTTTAAAAAAATGCAGATATTTTAAGGGGTCACAGTAAAGATAATCTGCACATATACCAATGGTTTCATCCAATGGTAGATTGGTAGAAAGACAATAAATATCAAAGGTAGCCAAGACTTCGGTATTCTTTGGGAGAGATACTGTGTGTATATAAGACACACATTGAAAGGAATCAAATATACAGTAGGCCGAATTAAAAGTAAGTACGGGCTTAAGAATATTAACTAACGTTTTTTCAAGGTTCATGTCGTGCAGTACCCTACATTGATAGAATAGGGCGTAAATGAATGTTCGGTGTATGAGCATTGGGTAAGCCGTACACTCTAGGCGTTCGAGAGTCGATGGCCTCATTATGTCGTATATCTCTTTAGAAATAAACTTGTTTTTATAAAGTTGAAGAAGTCTTTTCTGGATTATTATTTACATACAAAAAGTGGCATCATGTTATAAACATTTTTCAAAATGGATATTTTGAAAAATGTATTTTAATCATCCAAAATATTACACATGTTGGAGATATACTCAACCTGGTTCAGGATAACAATGCCTGATCCTTTGCCTAGACGAGTGATATAAATATCAGAGTTTCGCAGTTTCCAAATGTATTTTTTCTGTCAAACACAATCGCTTGATTGAGTGCGTGTGACAGAAAACATGAGGCTTAATTCACCCAACTGGATATTTACGCTGGTTAATCCATCGGTGGAAATAGGCGAATTTATTTTTAGTTGAGAGTATTATACTTTAATCTGACTCAATATGTTTATTTCATCAAGGAAAATGCAGAATTCTAAGCCGGCAAACAAGACAAATATTTCAGTATTGTATAGAGCATAAGACGTATAATTAAAAATATGTTTATCCGAATATGTTCTTGTGTCAAACTTCTTGGAAATAAAATTTTGTAAATATATATCATACGAATAAGTGATGTTGTTGAGAGTGAAAATATCGCTATTAGAAAAACACTTTGCACAGCGAATTTTATCAAATAATGAAAATACCTTCCAATTCATATCCCAAAGAAAACATATATATATTTCGCAACAAATTATGCGAATCGGAGTTAAATAGAATTTCGTTATGTAAAAATACACGTTGAACTGCTAACGAATTTCTACATTTAATTTTAGAAATTCGGTTACATATATAACCGGGAGCTAAATGAGTTAAGTATGTACAGCATTCACTCTTCAATTAATTAATTGAACATTACAAATTATAAAAAAAACAGCTCCTAATCGTAAACGCTTTAAACTATTTAATATTCAGTTTCTTTTTTAGTTTCATACAAACGGGGCCAAGACATAACTGAAGGCTTTCCTGAATATTTATATACTTTCAACTTTTTTAAAAGTATGGATTAAGCATCAATTAATAGATATTCCCTGCTGTCAGCATATTCGGCATAATTTAAAGAGGTTTTACCTAGCATAATTTGTACGCAAACTGTTTTAAGGAATTACAATATTTCTGATTAGCCTTATATTTGAAACTGTCAATAGTTATCACGCAAGATTCTGGGAGTGTTACCTGCTGTTTTAGTACATTTCAACGTAAATCTAAAATTGTAGACATTTGCTCGTATCCAATGCATGATGCTCATCGAAATAGTAACCCGGATTTTTTAGAGGAAGTTTTGTATAATTATAATTTGATTTTGGGTGGGGAAAATTACTTTAACCAATCCTTAAAATATTATCAACATCATATATATACATATATATATATATATATATATATATATATATATATATATATATATATATATATATATATATATATATAAAACTGCCACTCTCTTGAATCTATCATTATAACTCCATATGTTGTTGCTCGGGGTCTTTCGGTCCTAATTTAATCTCCTGAACTCTTTCCAACCCCATTAACATTATTAAATATCTGTCTAAGTCATGTTTTTTTTTTGGTTAAGGAGAATTATTTCTTGTCTTTATATTTCAAAATGCTAGTGGTCCGTCTGACCATACTAAGTAGCTTGGGTAAGTATCCTCATTGTGATTAGCAACGGTTGGTAACCAGCAGGTGTGTTTTTTTCTGGGAAGTAGTAGTGTTCAGTATGACTTTCTTGCTTTCCCCTCACCTGATAACATTCGAACGGTTGTAACTCATCGGATATGTCTGTGCATGCATAATTCAAGAGAAAATAGGGGCATTGAACTTTACATTTCGAACGCGTTCGACAGAGTATGGGGGTCAAGTCTTGTGCGCGTTGTTCAAAATTATGGTATAACTGATAAGGTCTTGACCTTATTTAATCTTTTATTTCTGACTGAATATTGCGAGTAACACTGAATTTTATCTTCTAATTCTCTTTTCCTACCAATGCTAGTCGTATTCAGGGTTCTATTCTATGCACAATTTATCAGGAGCATCTATGTTGTGTATATCACTCTCTTTATTCTGATGTTGTGTCTTCCCAACTTCCTTCAGATAGTGTGAAATATACAGCTGATCTAGAAGTCGAACTCTGTTCGTTGGTTGATGGGGGGTACGACATCGTGGGTTTCGTTTAATCCTTTCAAGACGAAGCTAGTCTCTTTCAGTTTGTAGGCGTGCCCGTTTTCTTCCTAGGATTCTAATGGATTGATCTCGTCTTGAGGAAAAATCGACTCTGAAACTTATTGCTTTTTCTTTCTCATTAAATGTTTTTCGGTGCATACAATACATCCATTGCTCATTCTGTTTCTAGTGAATTTTGTTCTCTCCATCACGTGAATCAATCAAACCAGATACTACCTTCTACAATTACAAATATACTATCTTACAAGGTATGGAGTACAATTGTAACCGATGGGGCTGGTAAATCTTTGTCTTTGATGGTTATTGATAAGGTGTAGAACCAGTTTTGTAATTATGTTTCCCAGCCACTCTTTCTTCTCTCACCCCTCTCTCTCTCTCTCACACATGCATGGTGTATGTAGTCTCATTTTATTTTACAAATAATATCACATTTGTTCTTCAGAATTGTCAAAACAGTTCCTTGCTTGCTTTGCCCATCAATTCTCTGTTTTCATATCTCATTGTTATACAACTATATATTTCAGTAGCTTTTTTCTAACATAATTGCAGATTTGTGGAACTCTTTTCCTCTTGACTTATTTCCTCCTATATATTTGCCTATATCTGTTCAGTCTAATGTAAATAGTCACTCTTATCTTCGCGATAGTTAGCTCCTGTTTGCTTCGTAGAACAAGTAAATTAGTGTCTTGTCAGGGTGGCTTTCAATAAAATATAAAAAAATAAGTTGAAATGACTACGATATCTCAACTCAAATGATATATCAGTTAAACCAAATATGAGCAGTAGTATTAGACAGAGAATATTTAAAGAAACGCAATAATCAATATCACTAGGATATATATATATATATATATATATATATATATATATATATACATATATATATATACATACATATACATATATATATATATATATACATATACATATATATACATATATATATACATATATATATATGTGTGTGTATATATATATATATATATATATATATATATATATATATATATAAATTTATATCATGTTTCACTCTTTAAAAAAAGTCACGCATTTCCAGACACTTTCTAAACAGATTCTGTCTAGATCCTTTTCAATATGAAATAATTGTTACGACCACGAATCTGGATGCAATTAAAGATTTTATAACCACTTAAGAAGCAAAGAGTTGTGTGTGCATGTGTTTAATTTAACTAGTAATTGAACACAATTATCGACGTTTTGAAATTACTCTCTATCAGCAAAGCGGTTTATTTTATAGTTCTTGTTCATTTGTAACACCATTTTACATGACGGAAATGCGTTTCCTGATTCATTTCCGTTCTTGTTAGTCGCGATTTCGTGTTCATTCGTTGTTGAAAGTATTTCGAGATTTCTATTCATAGATTTTCTGAGCGCACAACATTAAAATACAACACGTCTGCACCTTGCTACACCCCGTACAAAATATCTGAAAACTATCGATGTATAGACTGTCTATCTTTCTACAATGTGAGATTATTTAGCTGACTAGTGTTTAATAAAAAAAATAAAAAAACAAAGTTCTGTTTGAGTGTATCAGTTTCTTGATTAAGCTAAACACACATCTATTTTGTAAACACGAATATAATAGCGTGTAATAATAACAGAATGAATAACAACATTATCAATAATTATGAATTTCAATTTAATTGTTTGTTATTCATCTGCTAATAGTTATAATGATACTTATCCTATCTGAAATATACTTTGTTGCAGGGAACATCAACAAGTATCGACATGTAAAGAGTTTAGAATGTAAATCAGTAAAATGTAGAAATACTAGAAAAGATTGATCAAAATCTCTTAGAAGTAATAGGGTATATTATCTAAAAGGGAACTTCAAACGAAACTTATGATAGTTTCATAGAAAATATATTCCTGTTCCAAAAGTTGCAGCTTTCAACTCTTGCAATAGTTCACCCAAATAGAAAAGTACTTCAATGTATTAACACAACACATATTTGGTGGGTTTCTAATCTCCTGTTTACGCCGTAACAATATTTATTCATAACGTTAGGTACCAAGGGAAGCGCGATAGCGCTCTATCCCTTAATAGACTTCAAACACGGCCTATGCTGGAAATCTCATTTTTTGATCAATCATAACTCAAAAACAAATGAACCAAATTAGTTAAAACTTTGCACAATTTTCATTTGATAGGTTCTATAAGTGTGTAAAATGTCAGCATCATAAGACTAGGCAACCCAGAGATCCAGAAAAATCAGGCATGATTGTGTGTTATCCGTGTGTACGTACGTACGTAGGGGCCCCCTGTATCTCATCAACTATTTGATGGATTCAGCTGATTTTTGGCAGATATAGAGGTTCTAGTTTCTAGTTGATGGCATTTAAATTTCAGTTTACCATATACCTTCGTTTTCCAGAAAATTAAAAAAAAAAAAAATGACCATTGTATTGAGCCACGCACACACAGACACACTGGCACCAATGCCCACACATACAACAACGCACACACAGACACAATGACACCAACGCACACACAATGCATCAACTCTTTCACTGTCTTACGCATACCACACTGACCCTAACCCTAACGACGTGGTCAAAGTTAGCGCGGGCCCCAATGTAACAAAGCCCTCTCTATTTGTTAGTAAGTTACGCTTGCTTCAGTATGAGCAACCCCGCCCCCCAGATAAGAGTCAAATAATGTTTTAAAATAGCAATTTGAATTCAAATAACGTGTGTACGATGGCCACTCTACTAAAAAGGGTTGATGTCCTGTAAACACAGGCAGGCTTACCGAAAGAAAACGAAACTGTACGTGTTGCTTTCTTTTTCTCTCGTTTTTGTTACATATTTTAAAAAACGTTTTGCGATTTATTCATTTTTTTCTTGCATTTTCACTTTTCAATTACGTTTAGTCTCTCCCTATATATATTTTCTCTCTATCACTCTCTTACGAACACACACTCTCTCTTTCTTTCGTACGCGCTCTCTGTGTTTCATTGAAAAAACAAACAAAAAAAACAGTGCTAATGTGAGTTAAAAAATAACAATAGAAAATAATAATGGTTGTCTCTCGAACCAAAAGAAAGGAGATACACGGTGTTAACGTTTGAAGTAATCGTCTGCCAACGTTCGCGTTGGCACAGGTCGTAAGGAGTTTTAGTAGTTTCATTAGTTTCATTCGTAAATATTCTAAATATATTTTAAGAACAGGTATTGGATCTGTATTATATATGTAGAAGTAGTTGAAGCACAGAAATTCATAGAAGTTACCTTTATTTTGGATGATGTTGCATTGTAAAATGAAAATATTTCACATTTCTCTCTCTCTCTCTCTATCTCTCCCTCTCTGCCTCTCTCTCTCTCTTTCGTCGTTCAAATGTTTAACCGAAGAAAAAGTGCATAAACGTCGTCTCCTCCTTTCACGCTGAAGCGACATAGCGAGCGGGGTCAGTTAATGGTTTAATTTAGTTAATTTTCATCTAGTTAACAAATTCATTTAGTTGGCCTAGTGGTAAAGTCACGGCTTTTCAGCTAGATCTTACGGTTTCGATTTCAAGTCTCTCCGTCCAACTTGTTGTTTATTTATTTATTGAATTTCTTAAGGAGCGTGACACACGTACGTACACCTTATCGTATTAATATATAGATATGGCGGTTTCAAGGGAGGGGGAATCCTTTTTTGATTTATCATTCCTACAGGGCGCCACATAGAACAGTGTTATACAGGTAATTCATCCACTTCTTGTCAATTTCTGTTTTTTTTTTCTTGCTCAGAAAAGTACTGATTTCACAAGAATAAACCATAATTCTAAACTACACCTAACATTTTTTAAAAACATAACTCAATCCCATAACTAACTTACATTTTAGCATAGGAATAAGAAAGCCTTAGAGAAAACAACGTTGATTAACTCACAGTTAATATAAGTATATATATTAACTGTGAAAACATTTGTTCTAGTTTGAAGTGTATCATAAGTAAATATACACTCATCATAATTCAAAAAGATTTTTTACCTGTGTATATTGGAATAAACATTGATTAGTCAAACTACCAACTATATCAGTTAGAAGGCATTGTATTGAGGCATAGCCTTTACAAAAGTAGTGATATTCCATGAAAAATGCAAGTATACTGAAATCATATGCCCTTAATGGATGAACATTCATATACACTAAACACTAAATGTACAAAAGCAAAGAAATTCCCAAAGTGTTACCCTTTTATTGTCATTAAGGATATGCGAGCACAACATGGCGAAGTATTTTACAGGTAGGAATTTTGTCTTATGAAAAATATAAACATTATTACTCGTTTAGCACTGTTAATATAAGCATTGTCAATAAACATTTTAATTGGTATTATCCTTATTAATCACGCCCGAGTGGAACCATTATTCATACGATACTAGCAGTGTTAGAGAGGTTCAATAAGGTTGAAAAAGTGGGGGGTGAAATATAACAGTTGAGATTTTAAAATGGAAAATATTTAAACATATAAAAATAAAACTTATTTCTATACACATCCCGTGAGGCACAGTTTATAAGAAGCGTATGATCGGTCGTTACTGTTTTGAGGGTAAAGTATGTGTCTTCTAGAGCATGTTAAAGAGAGCAAATTGTTTTGAGGATTATACTAATGAACACATCCAAATGTAAAAAAGAAAAATAAAGTTTTAACCCGGGTCCTGTCCTGGCAGTTTGTCAATCGGTCTAAGGACAGTAACTCGGCAGAATGATTTTATATTCGAAATTTAACATTATTAACTAAGGTATAGTTAAGACTTATAAGAGTAATAATGTTGGTATACTGATTAGATCTGGTTTAGAGATAAGAACAATGATTAAGTCGGCAAGAGTAGATCTGTTTAAGAGATGTAGAAGGGTTATTATTTTAACTTAGATATAGTGGAGACGTATGGGGGTAATACTAATGTGAAATGGAGGTGTTATCTTCTGAATAACTGAAATAATTATTTCTGGAGTAGTTATTAATTAATTGTCGCGTGGTGTAAATTATTGGTCTTAGGTAATAGGGTCGATATAAGCCGATTTAGATATTTATTCCTATTGTTGTTATTTATGTTTATGAGGGGTGATAGTTGAGAGGATTTTCCGTAATTGAAGTCGGTATTTAGTGGGACAATTATGGTGGTATGTATTGGGCAGAGAGGGTAGTTAGTTGGCTTGTATGTGTATTGGTAAGTTCAATCCATAAGTGGTGCTTGTTTCCTGTGGATGCATCTTTTAAAAAAGTAATCTCTAATATTAAAACAGATTGTATTTGGGTCAATAATGGCCCTAAATATATGGTATTTTTCTGCATCACACAGAGGAGATCTATTTATGGCTAAAGAAAAGGATGGCTTTCTCTCTATTATTTTTCATTTGATAGCAAAAGGTGTCTTCTGATGTTTAAGTTGTCATATCTGGGTCGCAAGTGCCGTATTTGCCTTGTTTTTTTATCTGAATGTGTTTCTATGTGCGTACAATATTTGCTTGAAGCTTCACTGTGGCATGCCTATATATTTTTCTGCTCTGTTGCTTGTCTGGTTTGTGATGGGTGCTTCGTATACGAGGGAACCAATTTTGCAACCCTCCTCTAGGAGCAATAGTTTTGTCATGGCATGAGCAGCCTGCGTTTACTATTGCTTTGGGCTCTTCGGATATCATTTTGCTTCTGAATGAGGTAGTGGAGTAGTTAATCTTAATATAATTTTTGTTTAAAAGTGTGTGCCAGTTTTGTATAAGGGGGATGTGTTTGTCAGTAAGTTGAAAAAATCGTGGCTTACCCATGTCTAGGTTAATATGGAAAAAAGGTTGGAGAAAACCAAATCACCGACCTCTCTCTAGTGTGGCTCCCCCGTGATTGGGTCCGGACGGGAATGTATGCGCCCTATTTCTGAACCCGCTGTCGTGAAGCGTTTTATTGTGATAGGGCGCTTCCTGGTTGAATGTTTCGGGACTGGATAGGAGGTTTGATTATTTGATTAATATTAGTGACTAACATTGTAAAGACAGTGGGGTGGCAGGATCTATTGTGTTATTGGAGGAGTTTCTCATTGGGGGTATATAAATGTGTGTGTGTTGTTTGTAAGGTTCAGTGTGGTTACTAGTAAATCTACTTGGTCTAAATTTGCTTAAATGTAAATTTTCAATCATAATTTTTGAAAAGTGTTTGTTTAGTATTTTCTCAATATATCTAGTGTTCCCCATTGTGGTCGTGTGACAGGCATACTCCTTAATCTCTTTAAAGAAACAACATATGGTCTGATAATTTATTTTGGAGACCATCCAATGTGAGCAAGCACACTAAGTCTCAGATGGCTGCACTGCCATAAGCCATCATTGTAACATAATATGTGTCGTCTAGGTTTGATTTTTAAACCTAGGCCCGTTCCATCGAAGAAAAGTAGGGGTTTTCTTGCTTGTAGTATTGTATCCCTTTCTAGTTGACTGATGTTTATGTGTGAAAATGCCAAGGGTTAATGCGTTATCTAGGGTGTATGTTATGGATGAGTAGAATCTATTATGTCTAATTGTGTGAATTTGCTTCTGTGTGTTTTCTGTATGGTATGGAACCAATTTAGGATTGAGTTTATATTTCCCTACATATTAGGTTGTTTTTCCTTAATTTTAACTATATTATTAACTATTGGTTTGCTTGCTAGTCCTAGTTCGCTTTTAACTGGGTTGATTCGTCTGCAGCAGGACATATTCCTGAAGTTATATTTGTGGTCTTTTAAATTAACAAAGGGCTTCCTCTTTTCTACGTAGTTAGTTCTATATTTGACACCTAGTCTAGTTGTTATCTCAGTGGTTTCATTATTAATGATCTTATATGTATCCGTCTTAGCTAACTAATAGTTATCGATAATAGATCTAATTGTAAGAACTGTTTTTTCCCTTTTGTAATTTTTTCTTTAGTTTTGTCGGAGAATAGTATTGCGCCATTTTCTCTTTTAAGCGTTTTATGTTGGCGGCTAGTGTCTTCTGAAACGGAGTTTGCTTACTCGTAATTTTCCGGTTGTGGGTAATGCTAATTATGCATTTCTCAAAATTGTCTAAAGCCTCCACTTTCGGCGGACATTAATCAGATTAAATACTGTAGTGTTTTTTTTCTGTCTGCCTCTGTTCTGTATTCAAAACTTTCCACCTCACCCTTCCTATAACGACCACCATTTTAGTCAGGAACATCCTGGTTAATGTTTGGTTGTTAGAGGTTGGGATATTTTTGGGTAATTATCCGAGACTGTATATTTCCATTTCTATTTCTCAGTTTTCTGGTGAAAAAACCCTGTTTTACTGTTTTTTTTCTGTTGCTATGGTATATTTGCCGTGAGTGATCAAATAAAAAGCTAACAGGGGTAAATTGTAATTCCAGGTAGGTACTGTCTAACTTCTTTTGTAACATAGTAAGAAAAATCCCAGCAGAGTGCTCGATTACTTCAGAATAAAGATAAAGAGCGTATTAAAAAAATATAGATTACTCTCTAAGCAAATAACGCATCCGAACAAGAGAGAAACGTAACTTCACATTTCTGAAACATGTGACAACATAATCTGAAGAGAGCTGAATGGCTAATTCCCTCTAAGCTTGAAACCGACAATACTAATGTTGTATTAATTTTTCTGTACCAAAAAATAAATAAATATTACGCTCTTAATTTTAATTCTCAATTAATCGAGCATTCTCCTGGGATTTCGCCTTATGTTACAAAAGAAGTTCATATATATATATATATATATATATATATATATATATATATATATATATAATTAATTAATTAAGTTCAAATATTAACTAAAAGAAACAAACACATTATTTTTCAAAAGTGCTCAATATATATTAGAGCTTTTATATTTAAATAAACATAGTTGGAGTATCCGACAATTGTTTCAGAACCTGCTGTCTTCTCTTCAGGGAAGTAACTGGTGAATTAAAATGATATCCGCCTATACACAATCATGCATACATAAACATATATACACACATGCACACATACACACACGCACACACACACCCTTATATATACATATTTATCTATTTTTCGTAATGTGTTTATGATTTAATTTTTCTTCCTCCCTAACTCCTTACTAAACACTTTCCTAACAAGCCATTAAATATAGTATTATACATTAAGACAACCATTATTTACTATTAAATTAAGTTTCTTAACAAATATCAATCATATTTACCGGTGAATTAAATTAATCCAATCGCAATATTATTCACCTAATTACTTGAGGAGTGGAAACAAAGTTTTTAATATCGACTAGTTATTATTTTTATCTAGTTTTTTTATAATTGGCTTAAAACTTTACTTTCTGTAATAAGTATGCCTTTTTTTACAAAGGAATTGCATTTTTTTTATTTCATTTTATTTTCTCTTGATGTGTCCATCTATATTGATTTATTCTCGTGAACGTTTAATTGATATTAATTTAATTTCACTAAATTTATCATTATGTATACCCTGCAATAAACCTCTAAATTCAACATAAATTCTAAAATTTGTAGCCTATTTATTTATAGATCTCCTCGTTATTATTAGTTATCTCATCATCCGGAGTCACACTGATACAATCAGTTATATATCCCAAAATATATAACAACCCACCTAAATAATCTGAAAACTATATCTATAATACTGACATTAATATCTATCTTTTCCAAAATGTTAATAGTGGTTTTGATTGACCTATCTTTATTTTCCTTAAGACAAATTATATATTCAAGATCTCTACATCAAGTTGTCCTATGATTAAATTAGTTAACTTAGTCCTACCTATCATTGTTAATTATGTTGCATTAATTACGCGATCCTTCATCATTTGTAACAAAGTAATGTTATGTTTAAAGAAATAATTGTTTTGATTTCTAATCTTTGTTTTTATTTTTGATGTACTAATTATTTATTTATTTATTTATTTTTATTTATTAATTCATTTATTTATTTATTTATTTATTTTAAGTTATGTTTACATCGTTCCCACAATACTTATCTAAATATTATATATATATATATATATATATATATATATATATATATATATATATATATATATATATATATATATATATATCTTATTTTATTACGTACTAGTTGATATCAAATATCCCTGAGAAGTACTAATACTATAATCAATACGATAACACGGTGTTTCACACACTACTAAACTTTCAGTTGTTTCGTAATAAATAGCAGGAAATGTAACTAAATTCTCGTTGAATGTTACTTCTCATTTGACATTACCCAATTTCAGAAATAAAAGTATGTCAAAGTAAACTCCGTTACGCGATATTAACATAAAAAACAAGTTTCTTTTTAGTATTTGCTTTCTCGTGATGGAAAATCGATAATCTTCTGATGAATTGAATAACAAATGGATATTTTGTAGAAGACCTTCGTCCCGCAAGTCCGTCTGTATATTACACAAAGCTGCAATGCTATTCGATAATCGCTAATTGTTTTTAATTTTCTCTTTTGTGCTTATATTGTAGCCAAATGCAAAACTACTTATCTGTATATGTGAGAAACACGTATAAATACGATGTGTTGCAAAAATATGGCTTAATTACATGCTTAATTACTGTTTGTAGGCTCGATACTTGGTATTTATTCAGATTCGGACAATCATCAAAATGTAGTATATACAGTAGAATAAGTCTAAAATAAAAACATATGCATGTATTTAATCTATTCTTTGATAACGAACCTCTCCAGTATTTAACTGCATGACTTTAATATTTAATGTCTGACCTGATTGCTTATTTCTGCATCCCTACTTTAATATTAGAGCTAATTTGAAACGGTTTATTCAGTGCGTTGGTGTTATCCTTTCTTACTTCATAACGTATTTCCAATTTTTACTAAATTAATTTTTCTTTAACTACATCATTACAACACAACGCTTCGGGACCCTTTTTGCAATTAACACAATATATTCGGATGAACACCAAAATTACCAATTAACGTCATGCTTCTTCAGAAAAATCAGTTAATCCGTTGAACTAACACACTTCAAATATATTCAATTCTATCTTCCTAGTGCTACTAATTCTCGAACATGATGGTGTATCACTCAAACACGCATTGTTTTCGCAACTTTTCCAAATCAACAGGATTTAAGCACTCTCAGGATCTGAATATTATATTTTCGACACATACACCGTATCTGGCACGCTATGGTTAGTCTTAGGAACACGTTAAGGGAGCGTGCTTTAAACGTTTATGTTACCTAGTAAGAATATCAATTAAAAAGGTTTTGCTCTCGTGCATCACAAATCATATTTCCCTGATCAGTTTTTTTTTTAATTATTGAGGGTAATCTAAAAATACATTGATGTAAATAAATACCGAGAGTTTTATAACATTTTTCTGAAAATATAAATATTCTAACGACCATACAGTCTATATTTAATATTTTTAATTTGTTAATCAGTTACAATATATAATCTGAGATATTCGTCGGTGTTTCATTATTTGTATATCATTTTCTATTAAAACACATTACATGTTATACACACTTGATTCTAGTTATTCGATTGAACACGAGTTGCTATTTTACGAATTATTTTAAACTACAACACCTATTCGACAATGTAAGACTCTATTTGTAACTCTTAATGAGGAATCCACATCTAAATAATACACACGGTAGTAACACAACTCATATTAAAACGTTGACAGAAAATGTGTAGTATTCAAATTATTCAGACTACTCTTCTTATCTCGTGGATGTAACTAAGGGAATTTCGCAGGTGCATCTTTCAGAGTTGGAATCTATCTAGTTAAACTCGGTAATATATATGCACAACTCGAGAACATGGATGGGCTCAGTAATTCAATTCATAGGGGAGAACTATTTTTATTACGCCAGTTATTGCAGAGTAAGAACTGTTCAGTTCCAAATCCCAACCAGGTGTATTACTTCAACATAAAATTTCCCGTGTTCGATCTTAACGTTCCCAGACTCATAAAAGATACACCTGAATAGGGTCGGAGATTACGAATATAACAACCAAGATGAAAATAGAAGGGCCAATCATTCATAATTATAGAAATTATTAATAATCATCTAAAAATGTTAAAACCTTACAGCAAATGTTCACATATAACATTGAACAAACATTACTGCGAACAAGCACGACTTTTTGTATTATTCCATCATTTATTTGATTAAAATTACAAACCGAACGTTCTCATCGTTGAACAATATAATTAGATCTGATTCGATTCCGAATATACATAATTTACTGTTAAACTTTGCTCATGTGTCGCTATAAATATTTTGCGTTACCGTTTTGGCTTCTATCGACTGGGAAGTCAGGCGTTTCTTGAATGAAAAAATACCGATAATAATTATTGTTTTAAATAGGAATACTGATTTCCTCGCTTATTAAAGCAATCCTTCTAATGTGTAGCGCTACCGAAATGGAAGCATTTGTGTGTTAAAATTGCCAGACCCGGAAATCACTTAGCAGCCATAAATACAGATTGATTGCGGTTGTTCAATGTTGAAAGAGCACCATAAAATATTGGAATAATCTGAGATCCAAATAGAAGCGAAAATGCAAATTAATTGGCATAGAAATACGGAAAAGGCAAATTGAAATACAGAACATAAAAACGCAAACAAAGTGATGGGCAAGTTATTAGACGGATGAAAGGATGGATAGTCTGTGAATAAAATGCGTGGTTATTGAATAATAGAGGCGTTTCTTTAGAATAAAAATGTCATTTTTCTACTAGATGAGCTATGGGCGAAAGAAGGAAACTTTTAAATTTCATGTTAATCTACATTTATATATTGGGAATATATAACTGCAAATTAACGTTTCTACAACACTTGCAGTTGTCACATGATTCTACAGCAGCTTTACTGATAATGATTATGCTGCACATGCATACAACGATCTACAGATATGGTTCCAGGCTTACTAGAAAGAATGGTTGGCTCATTACACCGCTGCAGAATGTACCTGACTCGTGATGTAATACTCTACCTTTCATAAGAGTCACACACGGTTAAAGAATGCGTACTGCTATCAAACTTTGTGAGGTGCCTTTTTTACAACAGAAAACTTGCTAGACTATGCCTACTGTGTCTTTATATAAATCGAGGGTCTCGACTGAGCTCAGATCTCTGGTCTCTCCTTGTAAGTGACACAAATAAAAATAATCTTACTTCGACTACGAAGAAAATATACGTTTTTTTCATCAGTATGCCGAGCGTCAGGCGAAATTTCTGCGAACATTGCTTCTTCTCCGCAAGGGCTGGCCATCTCTGGAACACATCGCCGCTAGACCGCTTTTTACCAGATTACACCTTTGTCTTTAAACTAATATCAAGATATTTTAATCTATAATCATTCAGATAAGTATTCAAACATGGGAACGATTCACGCATTTCATTTAATTAACTCATATCATCGACTTTCATGTAGCCTTGATAAATGAAAATCATGTCAGGTATATAAAAATGTAAATTCCTTAAGCCAAGAAATATATCACTGTACTTGTATAACACAAATTATTCTGAATGCTAAACTCACCCTAATTCGACAGTTGTCTAGGAACTCATAAAAATAACAGGCACTATCTCGTTCTGACATATCGTAAATGGAAAATACTTGAAATAGCAGAGGAGTTGAAAGTATTAGAATATAATGTATTTATCATTTTGCATACATATTTGTCAATGAGAAAACTGTGTTCAAAGTTGGTACCTCGTTCGCTCCCAGTTGAACAGAAAACAACGTGTATACAATCGAGGTCCTTGTTTACAACTGGTTTCACGCAATAACAATATGTTTGCGCTCTTATTTGGCTACATTACAGTCAATTACTCCGGCTAAACATTTGAGACAAGGTTCTTTATACAAATGCACCGAAATGTATTGTTTTAATTAATTTACTTAATGCGTATTATCAATGTGTATATCATAATTGACAGTGCATAATAAAATAATTTGTGTTGAAAACTAATGACGTCAGAAAACTCTTCATCGATAGAATATTGATCTCTACATGCTACTAAAGTTGCAATTATCAAAAATTATTCGGGCAGCAAATACATTCTATGAATAATTATAAATACTTATCAGAGTAAATATCATCACATGTGTTTAATACTAAATTCGATGCATTCATAGGCTGTACTACAGCATAACATTGATGAAACGATTCGAATGAGATAGGAACAAATGTTCGATAGTTATTCCTGCTCTACTTCTGGCTTTTTCTGTATATGTGTTATTCGAATGCCAATATTTCGACCGAAAACTGTATTGTAATAAAGGGATGAATATTACATGCTGTTTAAAACCAACATGACAGTATGATAGATGGTTGAATCGTTGTGGCCTTAAAGAACTGGGGGAAATTACCCAAACATAAAGTTATTAGGAAGGAATTGTATTAACAGAAAAAAGCATAGCAATATGTTGACAGAGATTGCTTTCTCACTAAATGTATATTACAACATCGGATGGTTGGTCATAGCGACTCTATACATAGGGACGGAAGAGTTCATACAGTTACAGATGAGAGTAGATCACTGTAACATGCATATACATTCATAGGAAATAGTAATTACTATTGCATTTTCTATTAACCCTTGAACACATAAGTACTGAACGCCCGGAAATCTTTTTAAACTGCGGTCTATTTAACTGTGCTCGTATCTTCAGAAACTTAATCTTACTCCATCAATTTTACCTCGACATTTCATTTCTACTCTGCTTTAGCTTTACTAATGGGCTGTTTTGTTTTATACTTCATCTATACCAAGGTAACACTATTGCATCATGCTTTCTTAGACCATTTTACAAAAATCACCGTTCGACTTCACCGAATTAAATAGCATATAACTTAAATTGTATTAGTTTATCTATTATTTGTATTAGTTTGCTGTTAATGCACGCCTACGATAAATGTTACTAAGTTCTGCAGTAACTACTAAATGTTCGACATATTGGAGAAAATACTTAAAATTGGCGCTTTCTTAATAATGCGTCGGCGGCTGCAATTCTACCTGGTTTAGCGAGTTTAGATTATAACGTAATTAACGCCCTGTAACGATGTCCATGTCGGTGGCAAAATCGGCCGACAGCGTTTGGCATTTGCTAAACTACAGGGAAAAACGGTAAGTTTTGATAAAAGTAACTTCTTTAATGAGGTCATATAATGATACGCCTTTCAGCTTTCTCGCGTATTCTTGCCTTCCGGACGTGTGCATTAGAAGTTGATGTTTCCAAACGGATGTTAGTCGTTTGGAAATAAGTCGATATTAATCTGATTGCTTATCGAAATCATAGCCCAATCACGTAATAACACATACTTTTCGGAACATTCGTGTTGGCACGTGTGCTTTTCATTTCCCTTGTGAGTGCAATGATTGACGCTTCAAGTCATTATAATTTCCTGATATGTTCTCGTCCGTTGTTCCACGGGATTTAACTAAACCCACCAAAGTTGATTTCTTAACTATGTCTCATGATTAGGTTTTACATGTTGCGTTGAGTAGATTCAGCAAGAGAAGAGATGTCACAATATTAAGTAAACACTTCAATAAACAACGCAATGTTACTTAAACATAGCATGTATATATAGTTTTAGATGACGTAGTATTGTTATGTTATTATTTAGAATAAACATTTAGATGACGTAGTATTGTTATGTTATTATTTAGAATAAACATATAGATAATTCAATAATCAAAAATTATAATAATTCCAATAATAAGTATACTACTTATAAGAATAGAGAAACATAAAATGAGTATAAGTTTATAATAATGTATCTAATAAACACTTCGCCTTAGATTGCACTATTGCCCATATAAGTAAATGTTCTCTAGTATAAACGTTAGATTTGTAAATTAAATGTAACATGCGAAATTGCTAGTAAGTATTTAGTTATTCACATTCGCATGGTTAAACGTTTTCACTTCAGCAAGTAACTGAGGTCATTCAGGGGTGAATTACTTTGCATTTGGGAATAATTGTATGCTGTGAGAACACACATAAGAAAATATTACGTTGTACGAGATTGGATAAACGCGAAAAGCGGGAATTCTTAGTTGGAAACTTGCCACGATCATACGTGATAAGAAATGACTTAAGAATCGATGAGACACGTTGTAAGTGGGCCGTCCATAAAATATTTTCAGCCCCTTATCTTGTTCTCCCAACCGCTAGGAAATATGTAGAAATACCAACATATTTATAAAGTGTTTTTTCTTCAAATTCGCGATCATGTTATTTTCTTAATGTTATAATGGCGACTTTGATCCAGTGTAATAATAATCTCGTATGGAGATGGAGCCATTCGCAAATGATGAGAGACCACGGATACGATCTTGGATGTTCTACCCACAGTCTGGTTTAAACGCTGTAGTTGAGCGTCGGAGAAAATATATAGTATTTAATTGTGTTAATGAGTTGTTTATCTTCATATCGAATATTATATCACAGTATTGGTTTATTTGATAGAGAAAATCGCTTAAATACGGAAATAGATAAATAAGTAAGACAAAGTGGTTTTCAACTAGAAAAATCCAGTGTGTCACAACTGGATTGCGACAATTATTATTCATAAACTGACATACTCTTATTCATTCGACAATAATAAAATCATAAATAACGAAATAAAATATTGAAACAATATGAGAAGAACTAACACATAACAGTTATGTGCTCATCTTCTTATGGCATCAGAAATGATTGTTAAACAATTTTAAAAATTGCAAACAACTGTCTATTATTTCTCAGTAAAATGTGGAACGAAAATTACTTTTAGCTGTGTATTGGAGCCACAATTTATACCATTCTCTTAGTAACAGGAATTAGTTGCTCCCCCCAAAATCAATTGATAATGTGTAATTACAGATGAAAAAACATACTTTTTAATTCTACTCTGGTGATTGTAAGTGCAGTCATGTACAAAATAATTACAAAATAAGCATATTATTATCACTGCTGAGAGTAAAGAAGGAACTTTTTTTTAAATGGTTGGGAATTGGGAAGACCTTAATGGATGAAACATAACTTTTTGAGACAAAGCGCGTATATCAAACAATTTTAAAGCGTTTACATTCTTTGGCAGGTTTAGAAATTCAACACATAATGACGAAAATGTATAAATGCACTGGAATTATTTAATACAATTTATACTACATTGGTTAAGCTGCTTGCACTAATAGAATCATGAAAAGAATAGCATAACATAACCAAACACTTAGTACCGATGTGGCTTATTGAACACATTGAAAGCTGAATGCATTTTGTTACATTTTTTATAACATCTCTGTATTAGAATGAATATTTCGAATGTTGTGAAAATCAGTTGACAGAATGAAGCTAGACGTAAAAAGTGGTGATATGATTTAAACATTGCACAGAAAAATAAATCAAGGACACGATCTAGAAGTCAATACTCTAAATAATTTTGCATCTTTAATTATTAAGATTAATAAAGAAATGCAAATATTGAAATTCAATTCTGGTAATATTTGATAACTACGAGAATATGAGAAATTATTTAAAGTTTAAACTGAATGGAAAAGAAGAGTCAATGACATCATTAAGGACAATTAGATTTTGCCATACAACATTTGTAGTAGTTGTAGAGACATTTTAAAAGAGGAAAATACCCTAACAGGCAACAATTAATGGCTTGGAATTCTTAAAATCCGAAAGGAATTGGAAAAAATAACATTTATGAACATATTTTGAACTAAAATGGAAACTGTTTCATTAATGTCGTAAAACTTATATTTCAAAGATTTAAAGAAACATCTCTAGGCATGGTGTCTGTCATGAAGTGAGTAGCTACTCATGTGCATATTCCAATGGAAAATACCATCAATCATGTAATTAACACTTTACCTTAAAAGGAAAAGAATTATTCGCAAATTATTGTCAACTCATTGGCAATAAAGCGGAAAATAATAATAATAATAATAATAATAATAATAATAATACTAATAATAATACTAATAATAATAATAATAATAATAATAATAATAATAACAATAATAAAATTAATAATAATAATAATCGTCGTCGTCGTCGTCATCATAATCTTATTATTATTATTCTTTTTGAAAAACAAACCTGCTTTCCGGGATTGAATTAATTGGAGGAGGATATAATTTGCTAACATATTTGTAGCACTAACCCTAAGTCTGACTGACACATACTCCCGTAAAAGAGTGGACGAAAAAATAACGCACAGAATAACGCAAATAGGTTAAAATATATGAAACTAATCCATCACTCTAAATTCTAAAATATGTTTTCCTTCTTTCTATTTTCTACGGTGATCACACGTAATCGACTAAAAAGCAGAATATTTAGGGGATAGCGGAGTGTGTAAATGTGCAAATATTCGCATATTTTATTTTTTAAATCTGATATTTTTCAACTGTGCGTCTCTTTTTTATTTCAATTTTAAGCAATTGAGTTTAGTTGTTTTATTTTCTCGCGTCAAAATTTAATAAATACTTTCTTTAAAATTATCTAAATAATTAAATACCTTATTTTTTCATGTATAAATAAAAAATATTGAAAATGTTGGTATCATTGTAGATTAACAGCATTAGCTACCCCCTCCTCCCTAACATACGATTCTACTTTTAGGGGAGTTCGTGTGGATACTTAGAACATCTTGGCAGCAGTAGAAAACAATAAAATAAATAAGTTAGAATTTAGAGTTTGGCATCAGTGTCGCTATATAAATGTTACTTTAAACGATCCTCGATATCCGGGCCATTGTAGCGTTTTATGACAGTTAACCATTTGTGTGCTTTTGAAGATATATTCTGTGCGTTATTTGTTGAGGGAAGCAGGGGTCCACTCTTTACGTGTGGTTTAATGGCATTGCAAGTCGGACTTAGGGTTAGTGTTAAAATATATTAGTTATATGTCCTAATAAGTTAGAATGGCGCTTAAAAGTAGAATCACGTAGTTTAAACTTAGCTGGGGGTGTTAATCTACATATTTATGAAAGTTTGTTGTTAAAATTAATGAAGTCTCTGAGTAAAACCATTATTTTAACTATACCCATCCCCAAATAATTGGTGTTTCGATGTTAATATAGTTTGAAAAAATTGAAACAGCACTTTCACATTTATATATTTAGAAACAAACAAAATAATTTTAAAATGTATGCATCTATTTTTGTTATTATTTCAAAAGCTAAGATGGTGTAGGAACTTTTTTTTTTTAGTTTATGATAACAAATATAATTATATTCCCTATTCGCTCTCGTCGTCGTCATCATCGTCGTCGTCGAAAACTTCAAATCTACTTTTAAAGATAACATATATATCTAAAGAAAACACTTTGTTATTTCGTTCAATACGTAGCGTAATTTTATAAATTATATCATTCTAATTCGTTGGTTCGTGTAATCACACGCATGCTTAAAATGTGACCGGAAGTTATTCAGATTTCAAAACAATAATTCGGAACGTTCAATGTTTTTCATAAAATTGTTGGAATTTACATGACTACTACTACTACTACTACTACTACTACTACTACTAATAATAATAATAATACCATTAATATTAACAAAACTATTGAATATATATAAGAAAACAGTAAAACGAAAACGGAAATGAATTTTTCAGATTTATTAATTTAGTAGAAGGTGTTTATAAAATGATTATGCTAATGATGCATCGGGATGAATGTTTACGCAATGTTCTGTTTGGTATTTTAATGTATTTTAAAATACTTTAATGTATTGTTGAATTAAATAAACGTAACACGGTTTAATGTAAACATAGTTTGAATAAATAGACAATTATTAAGCATTTTTACATTTAGATAAGACTGACACTCTTGTAGTTTTATTGTTGTTATGACCATTGTTATTATTATTATTACTAATAATAATAGTATTAGTATCATTATCATTTTATATAAATAATAAGCACTCACATTGGTTAGCATTCTACATAAACCTTAATTAATACTCCTATAAAATGTTTCTTTAATGATTATGTTTTAAAGTAGTGGTGTTCTGCTAGTAAATTTTGAACAGTAAAATACATTACGTTAAGTTCTATACTTTTGAGGGGGTTCCGTTTAGTACAATGACATAACGAGTATTTTATCTGATCCTGACAAATCTATCAATTGGTACATGAGCATACTTTTAATATTGTGTGCATGGTGATTCATTTCTTTCCATATTTTCTAAAGTAATTTACAAGTCCAAGATTTTAATCTATCAATACATTGGAATAAATCATAATGGCGAAATCGAAATCCACTGACTATATTTAGAGGAACCCTAGTACGTCTTGATATTACTTGGTTAGTAGTTATAAATTAAAATAACCAGAATGTAAAGGTCTTACAATAGTACTGTTTATTCCAACGTATATATATATATATATATATATATATATATATATATACACATATATATATATATATATATATATATATATATATATATATATATATATATATATATATATATATGTAAAGTAGTAAGGCTACCAACATTTGTAGAATGTTTTTTTCAACATTTATTTATCATTTTGTTGTTTTACCATTTTATAATTTTATATAACGCGTTTCAAGCGGTGGTCCGCTTTCATCAGATATGAAAATCCATTTGAAGAAATGTCTTTCGATTTGAGCAAATGTTGTTTCATTTGAGGAATTTGTTATTGTTTTTGCGCATGCGTGGGTTTGCGTGTGTGTGGGTATCTTTTATTTTTTATTTTTTATTTTTATTTGCCATTTTTCCTGCCTCTCTTGGTCAAGTGCGTGTTACCCATCCATGACCCATCGGTCATCCCAGCCTCCTAGGGTGCGCAGAATTTCTTTTGAAATTTAATACTTTTTATTGCTTTTTGTCGTCTCCAAGAAGGAAGTCGCGTCTGCGTGCGTGTGTGCGCCCGTATGCGTGTGGTCTAATCTTGAGTATTGTGAATAGGTGAGCGATACATACACACACACACATAAATAGGTACACCCACACCCATGTGCGCACATACACAGGCGTGTGGTTATAGTGACAGAGAGAGGGATAAAGGTTGAATTATATACATATACATACATACATACATACATACACACACACATATATATATATATATATATATATATATATATATATATATATATATACATACACACACACACACACATGCACACATACACACATAAACACACATATTTGCAAAAGATAAGTTAATGCAAACGGTCCAAATAGATTTGTACTTGGTTTGGCCGATTTCATAGTCCGGTATTTAATGTGCAAATTTAATGTCTATTGTAAATGATTCATTTAACACAAGTTGCTATTTGACTCATAGCTGTGTAAAAGTGCGCAATAAGAAGTTATGTACTAAGATTATCTTCTTTGAATAGGAATTTTCCAGTCTATAGATAACTATAAATAGTTATTTATGTTTGTACTTAACTAGAGGTGGATAAAGTGTGATCAAAGTGTGTGTTGTTAGAGTTATGATCTGTTTAATGTTGGATTAAATTTAAGTATGAAGTTTTTTTCTTGTGTTAGTAAGTAAGTGTAGTCTTGGCTTTGGAAAATTGGCATTATTTTGAATTTTCCTCCGCTGCATGAGTGCACATGTTGGGGCACGAATAATTTACGGTTTTCTTTGATTTTAATGTTGCTTTTATGTAAAGATACTCTATTATTAAATGTTTTCGTCGCACCTATATGAATGAACATTGATAAGTACATCTACGTATTTTCGATTTTCACTGTTCTGGATTTTTTTGACAACACTACGTTTGCCTTTTTCAAAATGATCTGCCTTATGTTTGTGTCAAACAAACCAGTTTTACTTTTAATTATGCAAGATTGACAGTATGTATTATTATACTGACATACATATTTAGTATGTTTATTATTTATGCATGTCTCACATTTTCCTGTCTTTTTGAATTTAGGAGTTCTTGGCTTTTAGGTGTTGTACTTCGGCAACACATTTTACTCAATGTAGGTATGTTTGCTTTTAACATTAATGAGATGCTGACATTCTTCTGTCCGTCTTTGTGACGTGATTTTAGTGTCTTGCTTCACCATTGTAAACATTCTAGACCTTAGTTGATTGTACTAAAGTGGTGTTAGTCCTTGAACAAAAATTAGGCATTTGAATACATCTTTGGGGAATCCATCTATCTTGAATTGTTTAACCAACGAGTTAATTGTTCCTGCGGCTGCCAAACCCTCCTCGTTATCTGTTTGCCCGATGTTTAATCATTTGCATAGCGTGTGGAGTAGACTGTTTCTTTCGCCGAATATCTACTACAGTATATTTATAGTTTACTCGAATGAAAGTTATCAGGTTTACTAGGCAATATCAAGTTCGTATATTTGGTAGTCTCCTCTGTTCTCAGATACTGTAATAACAGGGTGTCCCATCTTTTATGTAGTCAGTTGATGCACCTTTTTAAATGAATATTGTTTCAAACTGTCTGAAATATACTGGAAATGTAACGCCAGAATCAGTTTCGTATACACATTCAGATAAAGCATTTGCAATTATTTCGACGGGTAAACAACTGTTTTCTTTTACCGTTAGTCTGTTTCAGAATGTATTCGACACTTGCTGCACATCTTGATGCTGTTTCCGTTGTTGTTGCATGCTCGTACACACATTTTTCTCATTTGACTAATTGCTCCATATTGAAAATTCTCAGGAGAACTCGATACAAACAAAAAGATGTTGTTATTTTTTAAGAAAAAATAGTAATATCAGTTATTGTACTATTGTTAGTTACTGAAAAGTATTCTATTGAATTGTATACTGTATAGTTCGTAACTTTAATAGTCCAATATCGAATTTGAGTCACGGCCCATCATACATTTGTTTTCAAACACTAAAGGTATTATAACTTTTTAAAAAGGGTTTTCCTCTTTGACATGCTTTTTTAAAGATGTCGTTTAGTTGTACTGAAAAAAACATAAAAAGTAATATGATTAAACATTAAAGTACCCGAGTATCAACACTATTTGAAGTATTTTCTATATCGTGAAACAACGTCGATTTTTTTCTCCCAGCGTGAAAAATACGAATAACACGTTTACAGGCTTAACTATGCAATCAGCATCTAAGTCGTCATGTGTTTTTCTAGAAATTAGGCATTTATTAATTATTCATTCAATATGTCTTATATTTTACAGAGATACACGACTCCTAAAAAAAACTTTCCAAAGAGGAGCTAGCTGCCACTTTTACTCACTTTTATCTTGTACTACCTACCACCACTACAATGACCGCCTACTTTTTCATGGTATAATAACAATACGAACCTAGTTAACTACAGAATGATAACATTCTCGCTTTTTATTCACGTCGCATTTTATACATCATATGATTTCTATCAACACTCGGAAATCATGTTGAACATAATTCATTACACTTTTAAATGAACGATTCCCATTCGCATTCCTGAGAAACAAAACATGTCCGCGAAGATTTAAGACGAATCCTTCGGTAAAATTTTCCGATTAATTTTGATTACAGTTATTTACTAAATGTATTTCATCCGCCATCGAGACTATTTGAGATACTCACATTAGCATATTTATTCATTTCATAGGCAATACTCATTTTATGTTAACTGGCATCACTTTCACTCGCCACTGCTTGCCTCTAGCTCTGCTTGCAATGTAAATGTTAACATTAATATTAAATATAGATTATGTTGTTTCATTTTCGATTCATATTAAGTTTTCTTTTTCTTTATCGTTTCTGTCGTAGGTCAGTAAAGTAGAAATCATTCTACATTTTTAAAAATGTTTACATAACACTAATAATGTATTTT
This sequence comes from Sepiola atlantica, assembly GCA_963556195.1. NCBI lineage: Eukaryota > Metazoa > Mollusca > Cephalopoda > Sepiida > Sepiolidae > Sepiola > Sepiola atlantica. The sequence continues at coordinate 51,100,893 of OY744540.1, forward strand.
TCGATCGTTTTTTAAATCGATTGTTACTTTTCTGAAAAACGCCTTATTTGCGATTGGCCTCATTTTAGAAAGATGTGTCCATCTATGAACGAGCACAGAACCGATGAAATGTAGTATCAACACAGAGCGCAAATTGGTCACAGTTTAGTTGTTTCGATGTATTTGTTTCTTCTTTTTCAGTTATCTCTTTTGGCTTGGTATGCCTCCAATGTTTCCGTGACTTAACTAAGATTAATACCTGTCGCTATCTATAGAAGTTGGTGGCCTATGTCTGTTATTAAGTTATACACTTAATTAATCACAACCTGCCACAATTTCCATACCCGCCACTGATCGACGAAAAGTTCCCTTGATTTAAATATGTTCTGATTTTTTTTTTATTTTGTGTATTCTTCAACATAGAATTAACGTAAACGTGTAGTATACTACATTTTATATTTTCTGTTCTCGGTCAGAAATATAGGGATACCTGTATATTGAGAAAACATGATACAATAACACAATATATTTATTTGCATATCTACCTATTAAATAAAAATTAAAATAAAATCAAAAGAAAAAATATATTATCAGATCGGCAGATATTGAAATCGAGGGCAACTTATACATGACATCGTATTTTAATGTCGGGAACACTGGGTAGGGACAAAAATAAAAATCGGCGCAGTCTACATAGATTTCCCTTTCACTGACCGATAATAGAACAGATGAATGATAGTATCAGAACCGATACTGGACTAATATTATTATTATTATTATTATTATTATTATTATTATTATTATTATTATTATTATTATTATTATTATTATGATTATTATGATTATTATTATTATTATTATTATTATTATTATTATTATTATTATAACTATTACTATTACTATTATTATTATTTTATCATTATCATTATCATTATTATAATCATTATTATTATCATTATAATCATTATCATTATCATTATCATTATCATTATTAGTATTATAATAATAATAATAATAATAATAATAATAATAATGATAATGATAATAATAATGATAATAATAACGATAAAAATAATGATAATACACATAATATACATAACATACATGACACACATAATAATAATAATAATAATAATAATGATAATAATAATAATAATAATAATATTAATAATAATAATGATAACGATAATGATAATGATAATGATAATGATTATAATAATAGTACTAATACTAAGCATGATAATAATTGCAAAAGTGTTTAGAAGAAACTACACATCAGTTTACAATGGATTGAACAGTTAAGAATTGAATTTTAGAATGCAGTATTCGGCCAAATTCCTTTTATTTTAAAATAAACAATTTAATTTTGATTGTAGGGATATTTTATTCTTAAATAATAACAGTATAAAATAGACGTTTTCAATAACGTTTCCTATGTTTTTGAATCTAAAATGCATACTGTGTTTTGAATGTATGTAACATAACCCACTTTTTAAAACTGTAACCTTATAGCCTAAATGGAAAATATATTCGGCATAAAACACATTTTTACGAGATTGTTTTCATATTTAGTGTGAGAAATTAAGTCTTCAACTTCGTCCGCGTAATGCACTAATATATTAAAGGCATGCTACTCGTCAGTCAGTTGAACCAGCCCCACAGGGCGAGATTGTGCCACATAGAAAGTTGTTATGCTGCTTAAACTCGCATATGTTCATTTTACGTGTTCTGTATCATAGGAAACAATTTAGTGGACTTCATAGGCTGATATAATTTCGAATTGAATTGCATGATTATGATGCTAACGAAGAAAACGTGATTGTTTCTGCAGCAGTTAAGCAACGTAATATCACAAAAGATAATCACACACAAAATAAAACGAAGAAAGTGCGACCTCCTGGTGGCGGTAAAATGACAGCAACAATTACATTTCATTTACAGAAAATGATCTTATAAGAATACATGTTTGAACAGTTGCGTTTAGTTCAGTTCAAGCGAGTGTGTTTTTTGTTTATATATTTATTGTATGAAATTTTGGTAAATTGTTTCCCATTATCGCATGGTATTTTAGAGAGAAATAAAAAATCATGTTATACTGTTGTTTTAATAATATCTGAAAAAAGAGCCATACAACAACACTATGTTAAATTTAAGATTTAGTTTATACTTTTCATGTAAACGATTGTTTTTTTGTTCATCAATTACTAAGAACACCTTACAAAAAGAGCAGAGCTTCATAAAATGTGAAATATATACTTTTACTAACGTACCCAGAAAATAACACCATCGACGTCATAATAAAACATATGTACCCACCCTAATACCCACCAACTAGGAATACACCTAAGCACTGTATAAGATCATGTTAACTTGCATTACTAAAGTCTGCTTTGATTACTATAACGGCAACATCTTCATACAAAAATATAGAGTTTCTATCGGTTTAGTGTTTAGATATTCGTGTAATGACTCATGCATATAAAATCTTGAATAGAATATGTTATCTATTTACATTATATCAATATTTTATTTAAAAAAAAACACAGTATCTGTGATATGTTTATGACAGTTTAATACTTATCAAAAATGTTAATGAAATTTACACATTGCAAACCACTTTTTCAAAATATATCTGCACATATATTTACAGAACTAAACAAACAAAATAAAACACCTCTCTTAGTTGTTAAATATACACAATAAATAATCCACAACCTAAACATATATAAAACCTACCGATAAAAAAAATGTAGTATGCTTAACTAGCATAGCCAAACCCCTTTCCGATACAAAACCGTAATTATCAACAAAACATTACCCTGAGTTAAACTAATTTTCTGTTTATTAACTATTTTTAAGCATAAAAATATGAAACAATCAATAATGGGTCCCATTATAGAAGAACAAATTTAACATTTTTATAATACTTGCTACACAACTTTTAATATAAAAAATCCCATACTCAAAAACGCACATAACATTATTTTAACAACGGCAGTTTCAAAATAATTATACTATAGAAAGAAACGTATTAAAAAGATCATCCATAGGAAAGTCATCTCCAACGTTCCCCCCAAAAAAAGTTATTATTTGTTAAAGAAAATGTGACCTTTCATACATCATAATAACGAACCTTAACAATGACAATGGTTTAAGATAATAAATACCTATTATATTTGTTTAAATACCCATAGGAATACTGTGTCTCTGACAGTAAGGAAAAAGCGAATACGTAAGCCTGACTACCACAACACTTTCAAAACGTTCCAATATGCACTCATCTGAAAATATAGCCCAACATCTATGAGCTTATAATTGTTACCGCCATTCCCAATTTATTTTATTCTCATCACTTTCATTATTTATGCCTTATTAGTATTTGTTTATTCATTAGCATTACCTTACTTACTCTACTATATATTAACACACGTTTAATTCAATTATTTCGTTTCCTATCATATCACCCACCCCTCCACACATTAAGTGCCATTCAAATTCCATTTATTGCATGGATCAAATCATGAACGTGTATAAGTCCGTTTTTTTTTCAAAAAAAACAACGGACGCGTATAAGTTCGTTTTTTTTTAAAAAAAGACAACAGTTCGCTTTGCTAACCTTAAGAAACGTTATGCGTGGACCATCTCACGCGTCATGAAAAAACGAACGCCGCAATGTTCAAAATTACAGTTTGCTCAACGATCCTCAGTTTTCTTCATTTCAGATCATTTTTGACAAAGACCAGAAGACTGGTCGAAATATCAAAATGAAAACAATTAAAATAAAACAACAAAATAACAACAACATCGTTTTTAATGCTTCATACACCACCAATCATCTATAATATATATATATATATATATATATATATATATATATATATATATACATATATATATATATAGGTTTCGTAGAATTGTTACAGAATGTACTGTTAAACATTTCGGCCGATTAAAACTTGTTAGACTTATTACAAAATACAATAATGACTTATCACATTCTTGAAAATATCAAGCATAATATGAAACTTGTGAGTTCAAATATTTGATAATATTCTGTTCCCTTTTGTTCTGATATTATCTTTGCACGCATGCGCAACTATTTGTGCTTGAGTTGGATTTTTTTTAATATCAGAAAATTTAATAACCATTGAACTCTCGAATGTTCTTGACAAATATTTATTCTATTTAAATGGAGGACGTTTATTAGATATTTTTGAGAATATTGGTTATTCTGCTTTCAATAAATTTCATGTCAAAGATTTGAAAGTATTAAGTCCAGAAAGAAAAACAGCTGAAGTAACATCTAACACAATCGTTAAGTGTACAATATTATTCCTAAAATATATGAACAATAATTACATATCCTCGTAAACATAGAATGTAGCACCGTATATTTAATGTTGATGTTATTTTCATTATTAAAGTGAATACTTTACTTTATTCAATTTCAAACACATAACCTCGTTTATTATCTATCAAAGGTTCGATGATTCAGTAAACACAATGTTTGATAAAACACAATAATTGAATGATCTAGAAACGCATATTGTCTTCAGATATATTATTAACTAAGGCTTGCAATACACATCATGCATATATTTTACATTTTAGTACTGATTTTAGTGAGTATATTTTCTCGAAGTTAAATCGTTGTACACTCCTGCATTCTTAGGTGTCATTTTCTTATAATAAGACACTCTTATTTCGAATAAAATATTATATTATACAGTTGCATAGACTAATCTGATTATGAGTTACATGTATGTCAGAAAACTTGTAAGAGATAATGTTTGTTTCTTCTCGTTTAACAAGGATTTACATCAGTTTTCGAAAAGACATCAAACACATATCTGAAATGACCCAGCAAAAACGCATTTACAAACATTCGGAAATATGAACTGCATAAAAAGATGGACGCACTATAATAATGGTTTGTATGTTCGATGATCAATACTCATTTAAGCTTTATAGAATATAGGTATATTTATATATATATATATATATATATATAAATATATATGCATATATATATGTATATATATATATATATATATATATATATGTGTGTATTTCAAGCGATTAAAGCTGTGAGTGAAGGAATATATAGATACATTATTTATTAAAACATCAGAAGTTGCTCTATTCAATATATTGACCTTTATATTATCACGATAGATTATTATAAAACGACACAACGCTTATCAATATTACACACACACACACACACACACACACACATATATATATATATATATATATATATATATATATATATATATATATATATATATATATATACACACACACAGAAGGAAAGAGAGTGGGTGTGTATTTATACAGAATTTTCTCATTTATGAAAAAATTGTTATAAATAACAGATTTCGTCTGTTTAATGATACCTTTTTTTCAATTTTTTAGGGTCCATGTGTGTCATGGACGGCTTTTATTTTCGTCGAACTATCCTCAGTTGTCGAAGGCAAATGCACAACACACATGAAGAAAGATCACAAGTTTTCAAAAGAGGGCGGAGAAACGCACAGAAAACGTATTCCGCATTGTTCCAGGAAGGTGTTTATGATTTAAATTCAGCAGCAATAGGTGGCACAACAGTACAACATCACATTACGTTAAGCATTTTGCACTAGTTTAATATGTGATCTTGTAAATTCTAGGTTGTTGTGTTTTTAAGTAGATAACTTCCAGTATTTTTTTAAAATTCGTTTTGGAATGTTTAATTTTAGTGTTATGTAACGCTATGTTGACGATAGTCTTATTCTAGCTGATAACAATGAACAACTACCCCCACTTAATACACTTTCCCCCCAAAAAATGTTATTAAATTCACCATCGAACTGAACGTAAATAAGAAAACCCCATTCTTAGATGTTCTTAGTGACGCCTCTTATGATTGGTTTAACACTTCCAGTAATAAAAGCAGCTTTAATTCTAGTATTTTAACTCTCAAGAGCGATTGCACCTACCGTTGTAAAATAGGTATTGTTAACACTATATTAAACAGTGCCAATTTAGTATCCTTTTCTAAACAAATACTATATATTGAATTGAAAAAAAACATAACAAGTACTTATTAACAACGAATTATGTAATTATATTGTGGATGAATTAATACAACTGACATAGACTATTGTAATCAAATGCAACAAAACTTAAGATTAGAAGAAAAAAAGATTTAAATATCATACACAGATACATATACCCAATTAACAATTACAACAAATTAGACTCAGTATTTACTATGAGAAATTAAAACTCAACCCTCTGTAGTAAAAAACACTTCTCAACCATAACGCCACTGGAAAGAACCAATGTTATTCATGACTTTAAATTATCTTTAGAGAAATTTAACTTCCATGTAAATACTGAAACTTATAGCACAATCGGTTTTGCCAGCACTAAACCATCCCGCCTCTTACAATGCATCTAGAAAACTCTAGCTCAATTCACCAACAGCTACAAAAACATTACTGCTCTTCCTCTGCTTTAAGACAAATTCAAGTTAATATCACAAAAACTATACATTCCGACACCAATGGTAAATAAATTAAAGTACTGAAAGAGATCTACATTAAAAAAATACAACCTATAATTAATCACATGAAATATGAAACTAGAGTAAAATATAAAAATGCTTAACAAAATGCGATGGTGGTCTCTGATAACATCCAGCGTTGCCGAATTTAATTCGTAAAAAACTTACTGGTACAATGCAAAAAACGACTCTGCGCTTTTTCCGCCGTATTTTTAAAAATTCAATTATCTCTAGTGTTTTGTTCATTTGCTTTTGATACCTTAAGATTATTCGACGAATAATCGAAAACGTTCGTGAAATGTATGGAACATTTATTAATTTTTTTAATACAAAAAAGACCATCTAGAAAATTAAAAAATAACATATAGTATAATTGAAAAAACAAATGCTGTTGTTCAAAACAATGTTTGTATATATATATATATATATATATATATATATATATATTTAAGCGTTCGGGTAACCTGTGAAACCTATAGAACATTTTTTTTTTATTTTGATGAATAACAAGACCGTCAGAAAAATAAACAAATAAAAAAGGAATAATTAAACCGACGAATTGTGGTACTTTAAAACACGGTTGGCATACATGAGAAAATGATGCTGAAATACGCGCACTACGAATATATATATGTATATATATATATATATATATATATATATATATATATATATATATATATATATATATATATATGAAATGGGTTTAGGAACTGTGGAAAAAGCGGAGTGGCATACCAGCAAAGATAATGACACACTTTGTTAGTATGCTACTTGGCTTATTCCACATTTCCGTAACCCGTTTTCATATTTTGTATGAAACCTTCCTCATATATATATATATATATATATATATATATATATATATATATATATATATATATATATATATATATATATATATATATAAGCATAAATTGGTCATGAAATGTACGGTTTTGTGAAGAAATCCAAACATATTCTATATTACTATTTTCTTGTACAGGCCTAGAATGATAAAAAAAGTCGTTTGAAAATGTGTGTGTGGGGGTGTGTGTGTGTGTGTGGGGGGGGGGGGTGTCCACGTACACTTTTATAAAGATTTCTGCACCAATCAGAATTAAATGACTGGATTGTTAATGTATTCTGACGAAATTCATCTATATGCTAACTGTTCAATTACATCAAGTTTAAATGTATGTATTTAGTAATTCATGAATTAAAATGGTCAATTTCTATCAATAACGGATATTTTTCCCGACATTTGATCTGCTCATAGTATTTGCCTGGCACAAAAATAAATTGCATATAACAACTCAAATAATGTCGATTTATTTAGCGGATTAATCTATTCCTCGCCCAGTTTTGTCTGGATATATTGTTACAATTCTCATTTTCAGCGTTTTAGCATTAATGGCTTTAGTCGTACATAATAAGGTGGCATGGTTAATTTTATTATTTTTGATACTCATATATGTAAACTATTACTTATAATCTGAACAATATATTTCAGCACGAATCTCATAATAACTCGTGCGTTCAATGCCAAATCAGTTATGCTATAGTACATATTTTGTTTAGGATTATTTCGCAATCAATGAAAACAAAAAAATAATGAGTTCATTTAAGTAAACCTATTGAGTGCATTTAGATTCAATTTATAGCAAAGTTTGACAGGTATATGGTCAACAGAAATTAGTCAGAGGTTTAAGTACTTTAACGGTCATGGTATGCTTGGCATTCTAATTGTTCTACTTGAACAATGAATATGATAATAGTTTAGACGCGTTCTGTCAATATTCGAGTAAGTAAAAGTTTTCGAAATCATTAAAAAAAGCAAACACTGTCCTGTTCGGATATCTGAACATCATTTTAAACCAGAGTACATCAAACCAGCTCAGCCCATTTTAATTATACTTGCTCATCGGTGATACTGTAGTTGTTCTGTTTATTCATAACGATACATAAACATTATTTCATTAACGTAAAGACTGAACTATAACATACATCAACAACACATTTACTACTGTGTGCCTGCGTTACGTAATTCTACGTTTTTCTAACATAATATATAGGTCGGACAACTGAGTACAGCCTTCCAATCGTCACTCTGGTTGTAGGACTTTTATATGATAGTTTTGTCAATGTTATTACTTATATTAAGTGAAATGAATCTTCGGCAGTAAAAGATTGAAAATTATTGCAAAAAATATATTTAAAATGTTTTTCTATATTACTATAATCTGTTTAGCTTGCCATTTTTTAAAGTTGGATGTATACGCTCGTTAAAATCGGATCGACAAATAGTATTATTTGATATAATACGTCGGCAAAGGTATCAACTCAATAGAATAGACAGTTGATATATAATATTCAAAGTTCACATTAGATTTTCACGTAATGATAGTATATGATTTTTGTATTTGAGATAAGAAAAACAGACATGTACTTAGAATACGTTTCAGGCAACTAATTAGTAATTTGATCAGTGTAAGGTCATAACCATGATATCGCTTTCGAATAACGTACCATTGCGCTTCGAAATATTCAATCCAGCTAGAAATATACGGGTCACACAATCTAGGCATTCTATTTTTCTATATCTTATTTTGCAGTATTTTATTTCACAAAAACATTACGAACTTTTGTTGGTAAAATATACATACATTGTGTCTTACATACTGTCTCCTACTCTCTTTCTCTAACTCTTTATCGCTATATATATATATATATATATATATATATATATATATATATATATATATATATATATAATTGTGTATGTTGTGTATGCATATATATATATATAATTGTGTATGTTGTGAATTTGATCAGTGGCATTCTATTTTTCTATATCTTATTTTGCAGTATTTTATTTCGCAAAAACATGACGAACTTTTGTTGCTAAAATATACATACATTGTGTCTTACATACTGTTACCCCTACTCTCTTTCTCTAACTCTTTATCGCTATATATATATATATATATATATACATATATATATATATATATATATATATATATATATATATATAATTGTGTATGTTGTGTATGCATGTATGTTAGCATCATATTTTCTTAGGAGCAAACGTTTTTACATAACATATTTTTTGGTTTCATAATTTTTGTTAATTATTTTTTAACAAAAATGCTTCATTATTCATTATCATTTGCCTGAATATATATATATATATATATATATATATATATATATATATGTATATATATATATATATATATATATATATATATATATATATATATATATATATATATATATATAATGGTAATCATCCAGGTGAAAAATATCCACAGGGTGGTAATCCAGATAATTTTAACCAGGTTTATAAATAGTGCTCAATATCAGAATAGAGCATTATATATGATAATTTTATTTACACAGACATGTACAAAATCTGCGACACTGGCATGTCGATGTTATCGATCAACAGTTACTATAAACTGAGATCTCATCAGGGAGAGTGAGAATCCGATCTTAACCTCAGATCATATTTGGAGAGAATGAAGTAGAGGGATAGAGAAAGAGAAGAAGAAGAAAATAAATTTAACATTTCAAAAATTAAGGCCGTTAAAAAATTAAAATTAAAAATTAAAAAATCTAAAAACAAAAAACAAAAAATCTAAAATCTAAAATCTGAAACAAAACAGGGCAAATAAATAAATAAAAATATAAGGTTGAAAGAGGAACAAATAATGAGGGGAGAGGTGGTGGGGAGGTAGACACATAAAGGAAAAGAAGGAGAAAGAGAGGGCGTCTGTTGATTCAGATCGAGAGGGAAGGAGGGGGGTAGTAGGGGGTAGAATGCACGAATCAAGTGTCAAAAAAACAGTCGAGTTTATAAATGTATTTTTTTAAGTGAACTGTAATAGACTGTATATGTGCGTATGCGTGCGGGCAGACCGGTCAGATGCGTCTGATTGTTGTGGTGGTCGGGCGGTGATCAAATGTGTCGCGATTCTGGATTTAAATTGTCTTTATAATTTGTCTACAGTTTATTTGCTTACTGTGAATAAATAAATATATTCGTTAAATATAACAGGATTAGTAATAATAATAATAATAATAATAATAATAATAATAATAATAATAATAATAATAATAATAATAATAATAATAATAATAGATACCGGTAATAATTGAAGTGAAATAATGAAAATAATAAATGAATGATAGTAAAAATACTAAATAATACTAAAAAATACTAAAAAATATATAACTAAAGAATAACTAGAAAATACCGGCGTAATTAATTATTAATAGTAATAATAGTAATAATAATAATAATAATAATAATAATAATAATAATAATAATAATAATAATAATAATAATAATAGATACCCCTAATAATTGAGGTGAAATAATGAAAATAATAAATGAATGATAATAAAAATACTAAAAAATATATAACTAAAGGATAACTAGAAAATGCCGGCGTTATTAATTATTATTATTATTATTAATAATAATAATAATAATAATAATAATAATAATAATAATAATAATAATAATAATAATAATAATAATAATAATAATAATAATAATAATAACAACGACAACGATATTGCTGTTCAATAATATTTAAGAATTTATAAAAATAATAGTTTAGGAAAGAAATAGAATAATTAAGAAATATTAGGAATCCTAGAAAGTAGTGATTATCATAATAATATTAAATAATGATAAGATAATGTGTGCCGATATTATGATATGGGATAATGGTTGCAATAATGCTGATCATATAAAAAGGTAATAATAGTGGTTTAACAGACAGCAGTAATCAGAGTGGTAATCCCAGTAATCTTAACAATAGTAATAATAATAGTGAAAAAATGATAGTGAAAAATTAATAAATAATAATAGAAGTAGTCATAATGGTGGCAATAATAGTAAAATGAAAACCGTAATAATAATAATAATAATAATAATAATAATAATAATAATAATAATAATAATAATAATGATGATGATAATGATGATAATAATAATAATAATAATAATAATAATAATAATAATAATAATAATAATAATAATAATAAAAATGGCAGTGGAAGACAAAGCAAAGTAACGGTAAAACATGGCAATATCAATATCATTAATAATAATAGTGATACTGTTAATTTCATTGCCGCAAATAACAATAACTATGATAGAAACATCAGACATGATGTCACCACTGATGACAATAATTATCTTGATAAAAGTACAGAAATGAAAAATAAAAAATAAAAAATAAAAAATAAAATATAATTCAATGTCAAATAATTAAGTTTAAGATATTAATAATAGTAGTAATAAATAATTGATAATGATAATCTAAAAATAATATAAAAAATATAAAAAATATAATACAAAAAATATAAAAAATAATCTAAAAAATATAGAAATATTAATCAATAAATGGATAAGCTTATAATGTGGTATTTAAGAGTAAAGAAAAATACAGAGGATTACAATTAGTGTTAATCGTTGTGGGTATGATGATGATAATAATACTAATAATAATAATAATAATAATACCAACCAATACTACCGCTTACAGTACTCCTACAAATAATACTACAAACAATAATGCTACTACTAATAAAAATAATAATAATTAATAAAAAAGGTATAAGATGATAGTTGTGTTGACAACATTTTCAGTTGATGGGTAGGTGAAGTTTTCTTCTTCTTTATTTTATAGTAACAGCCTAAGGGGTTATGAGTGGATTACTAAGAAGGTGTAATCTATTATGCCTACAGTTAATTGATGGTTCTTGTTTTTTGTTTAGAAGTTTACCCCTAACACTAAATTTAATTATTTCAAGTTTTTCTGTTAGGCAAAGGTCGCAAGGTGAGTTTAGGGAACCAAAGGTGCTAGTTTTTCTAATTGTGGTCCAGGTTACTGTTGGTGATATGTTATTGTTGTATACTTCCCAGTAATATATAGAAAGTGAGGTTATTTTTTGATATGTAGGGTTATTAAAAGAACAATTATGTCCAGTATATCTTTCTTTGAAGGGATTACCAGCCATACATATGTAGAATTTGTTCATGGTTTAGTTTTCTTTAGTAGAGATGGTGGCTTGATATACTGATTGGGTTATTTGGCAATTATGTTGTAATGGGCATTCTTTTTTGTTTGTGCAGTTATAGGCCTTGGTATTTGCTGTTTTCGTTGCGGTAGTTTTTTCATTTAGAATGTTATTGTTATGTTTTTTTATTATTTTTTCTAAATTTTCACCACAGTTATATCTTAATTTGCGGGTGGTTTTATTAAAAATGTTATGTAGTATATTGTTGGGAGGGAAGTGTAGATTAATTAAGTCTAAGAATCTTTTACCGGGTTTGGTGTTAACCATGTTGTTATATGGGGGTGTGAACCAGATAATTTTTCTACCGCTATTTTTGCGTCTGTTGTTGGGAGGTGTAGGTTTAGTGAATTTAATTTGGGTGTTTTTGTATCCAATTTGCTTTAACGCTTTATTGTAAAAGTCCTTATGTTTGTTAAAAATTTCTTCATTAGAGGAGTTATCACTAATTCTTTTTTCGATTGATCTGGGGATGTGTTGAATAATGGTATTTTCAGTGTGGGCAAAGGTGGTAGAAAATGTCGTGGGGTTAGTGGTCGTGCCGGGGGTTCATAGAATTGAAACATGTTTAAGCTGTTCGACAACATACAACACATGAATAAAAAAAATGTCGAACTTCCACCTGTGTCAGGCAAGCGATAATAATAATATTTACTCATTATATTTATTTACTCCTCTGCAGGAGTTAGGCACAAGGCCAGTGTTTATCTTACTCCCACAAGTAAGATGTGACCACAGCTTGGGTCGAGTAAGTGGGGGTTGAAAAGCAAGCGCCCGAGAAAGTGAGCACTCTGGCCATTAAAAATTGCCTGGGCAGCCCCGTCGGCATTCCCCGGTAGGGGCGCCTCAGGCAGTAAGCAATAAACTTACTCCTCCCCAAAGAGGGGAGGCGAAGCCTGGGAGGGTGGACCTCCTAGAACTACACAGGACAAACTCACAGACAGGTGGAATCAAGTCCCGAAGGACAAGACGACACCCGTCTATAGGGGTGCAGTATTATTCGGAACAGATACTACACTTACTTCCTAGCCTGTTACTTACTTATTTACTCATTATATATTTAAGTTATTATGACAACTATCTCACATCAGTGATATTCCTTGAAGCAAGAGTCCCATAGAGCCTCTCCAGAGTGTAAGTACTCTCCGCGTATTTTTAAAACTTTCAACTCACTTTGTGTAAGGATAGAAGTCATTTAGCATCGATTTCATCGCTGCCATAGTATTCTTTTAATATACTTGTTTTCTAAAACTAAACACAAGTAGTGATATTTCCGATGAATATTAGCAGTGGGTTACTCTCGACCCTTAGTTAGATTGTGTAGCTATCGTTAATTTAAGTTATCCTGTTTTACTATGAATGTGGTAACTTTTTCGTTTGAGTTATTTTTGTGTAAATATATTTTTGTGGTGTGCTTGTTTGGTATTACCTGTTGGGGTGAGTGTTATTTGCTGTTCTGGAGTGTTTTCCTTTTCATAGAGTTATTCATAATAGGGCATATGTGCTCATCAGTGTCCTTGTGTGTCTGACCTCAAACCTTCCTCTAATTCAAATTATATAATTACAATTTTACGTTTGACAGTCTTTCCAGCCGTATTATAGTTTCTCACTTCAAAATTATCTGTGCATGCTTCAATTCATTGTCCACAATATTACTTCCTTATTGTTTATAGGTATCATCCCTGTTTAAATGTTTATATTTGTCATAACAAAGTCCACGCAAATGTGCGCATTTTATTGCCGAACCGCAATTTGTAAGTTGTAGTATAATGCTAATGATTATATGAGTTATGACTGGGTTGGTAATGAGCTTGGTGATGATTATAACTGGATGTTAGCAAAGTTCATTGTGTAGTCTTTTACTTGAGGATGTTTACAGGAAAGAACGTATTCTAAGCAACAAGGATACATTTATATTAAGTTATTATTATTTATTTCGTAGTAGTAGACGTTTTAGAAGGATTAGAATTGCATGCAAGCAGTTGTTTACATCATTTTGATGTCATTCACATTTGCAGCGTATAATTGTATCACGACCATCGAGCACAGTTACAGTGTTTATTTCCCGATGTGAAATAAAAAGTGTTAATATACTTTGTTTTCTAAGATTTAAATATACCCAGGAATATTATACGAATATGAGAGACGAATGGCTGCCCACTTGGTTGTTTCTATGCGTCTGATAAACAGCATTAAGAAAATCAACCCCTTTAGTTCTATATGTTAATAATAAGACCACATCCATGAATATTGGTCAGCATTATGTAACCACTTAGATACGGATATATATATATATATATATATATATATATATATATATATATATATATAAGAAAACACGAAACGATATCGTTTGTGTGTGTAAACATTTTAAAGTACATTTGAGTGCATTTAAACTATCACATGGAACGTGTCAAGTATTGATTAAGATACACTGTCCACCCACTATTACTTTAAAAAGTCTCAATTTACAAAAAAATCATTTAATACATGATGAAAACGAAATAATTAAACTAAAAGGCTTTCCGTGCAATACGACGAATGGACTGCTTTTTAAAATTAGCAATATGCTTGCATAAAACAAATACGAACACCTCTGTGTCTCGAACCCGCATATACTTCGTCTGAGCTTACGCCATTCCCCCCAAAACTATATGATGGAATCGTGTACTTGTCTATTAGTGAAACACCAAAATAGAATAAAAATCAAATGCAGTATTACTCGTTACTAGTTAGGCGCCGATACCAATTCACTAACTGAATTAACTCTAGTTTCAGATTGTGTTGTAATTACAAATTGACATATTCCAATAAGAGCCAGTATTCTTCGACTAATACATTAACGGGAACGCATTCGGCTTCTTTATCTTAATAACTCGATTATAACTTTACATAGCACTTGTTGTATATCACTTGAAAAAATAATTGGAAGCAATTTTATCTTTGTGCAAGTCTTAGAACCTTTCAGAAATAAGGATTCTAATCAATATCACAAAACCTGAAATAAAAGTGCCATAAAGATACATGTATTATTACTTGCAACATATATTTATAATTATTGAGAATGATTCGATTCAATATCAGAAAGTGGTTCATTTTTCGTAAATGGATTATATGAAAGAGGATCATAATAAGGTTACGGCTTATGGCTCCATTGAACTTATGAGATTTACTTCTTTCATATTTATAGCTATCATTGTTTTAGTAATGGAATGAATTTAAAAAAATATATCAAAAGGTACTCAAGAGTGATTCCATGAAAAAAGTATGAACATGTATGATTATAATGTTATCGATATGTGTTCTACTTTTGTTCAAATTTTCAAATGAAAGTATTTCCAAAATGATCAATTTGCGTTGAGTTTGCAAATACATCTCATATGAAAGAAATTCCGCACACTCTTTACTTTTAAATAAGTATATTCGTAGTCTGTCAGTTAATAACATGAAATAAAAAGATATTATAACATAATGAACATGTCGACTATCATCGGAGGCGACCCCAAAGCTTGGTGTCATTGGCTACTCCAACACAGTGTAGAACAGGGTAACCCTCCTTTCTAAGTATACATGAACTTATCTTCGATCCTCGGTGTATAATGTTGATTGTTTTGCTAGATTGTATCATATCATTTTTAACTTAGGTATGACAAGATCGACGATTGGACTCTGGTCTCCCGGCCCTCTTCGCGAACACTCTGACCATTATGCTAAATAAGTCTGTAGACTACGAAAAATATATTAAAGAACAGTCATAAATTTTCTAGTACTAAACGATTCTCATCATTGGGATTATAAACAATTAAGAGGTATTTCTGCAGTTTACGGACTGTGCTTTAAAAATAACGTTATTTTTTAGAAACTCATTCTGAACATAGGGTTTATCAACTATCGTGTAGTTTCATCTAACAGTTTCATAAAAACAATACCGTAAAAAATTGAATTTAAACTTTAAAATATTACCTAAAAATAGAACGGTCGTAAACTGCAGAAGTATTAATTAATAATATGAAGTGATATCCTGAGCAACCGTTACGCATTAATTGTTACATACATGCAGAATGAATTATTTATTTCGTGTTTATCATATGACTTTACTTCCGACTCTACCTGAATCAAGTACGTTAATACATGTTAAAAAGAGTCACGATTTGGCAGCTCACTAGAAAAGTAAGCAAGGTAAGGCAAATCTGACTTTAGTGCATAACACCAAATCAAATGCGTAACTATTAAAATGATGTGTTTCTATCTACTATTTTTAACGTAATCTGCTTGTTGATAACAGTTTTAATCTAAACATTTATTAGAATTTCACAGGCACAACCACAGCGTACGATGTATTTCGCATCAGTTTTAAGACGTTAATAAACGGTGTCAATATGTAAGCGTAATGAAAAATACAAGGTAATACTCATGTGTAATTACTCCGCGAAAAGTGAACGTTTCAGAAAAAAAATCATGTTATTTTAAAAGATTTGAGCAAAAGCTTACTTTAATCTCATTTTTTATTGACCTGTGACACTTGATAGTTTAAAAATATTTCCGGACCCCACATCGTGTAAAATATTGTCTACTCTAATTTGTATTCAGGTAGCGGGTTTGCTATTGGATAAGTAATACTTAAGATAAACAATTAAATACGATAGGTCTAGGATGTCCAAATACAATTTAATACAATAAAGACTTTCGGAGACAAGACGTCAGCGGACGGCCACTCATTATTTAGAATGTTCTCTCTAAATTATACCTACATATCATCATTTATAGTGATTTCATTTTTATTTAAATGTCAATCAACCTGGGCGTTACAATTTATTTAATTTTCATTATTTCTCCTCAACAAATTGAATTAAAAAATTGTTAAATCAAGGGAGGCGCGAGAGCGCCCTATCCCTTAATAGACTTCAAAAACGGCCTATGCTGGAAATCTCATTTTTTGATCAATCATAACTCAAAAACAAATGAACCAAATTAGTTAAAACTTTGCATAACATTTGTTTTTGATAGGTACTATAAGTGTGTAGAATTTTAGCATCATTAGTGAATGCAACCCAGAAATCTAGAAAGGTCAGGCATGATTTTGTGTTATCTGTGTGTACGTACGTACGTATGTGCCACCCTGTATCTCATCAACTATTTGATGGATTAAGCTGAGTTTTGGTAGATAGAGGTTCTAGGGTCTAGTTGGTGGCATTTAAAGGTCAGTGTACCATATACCTTAGTTTTTCAGAAAATTCCACAAACCTTAAAAATGACAATTGTATCCTTTACAAAAGTAGTAACATTCCATGATAAATGCCAGTATACTGAAATCATATGCCTTTAATAGGGTTAAGATGAAAATTCATATACACTAAATGTACAAAAGCAAGGAAATTCCCAAATTTTTACACTTTTATTGTCATTAAGGGTATGCGAGCACAACAGGGCTATGCATTTTACTGGTAGGAATTTTTCTTCAGCGCACCTCACACACTTCATCCACTCATGCATAGACATTTATACTGTAGTGATGTGATAATGAAATGGTTTGGTTGATAAGTAGTCATACCCCAAATTAATGACAATAAAAGTGTAACACTATGGGAGTTTCCTTGCTTTTATACATTTAGTGTATATGAATTTTCATCTTAACCCTATTAAGCGCATATGATTTCAGTATACTGACATTTATCATGGAATAATCACTGATATTATATTTGAAGAAGAAAGTTTGATTCTTTAGGAAATGATGATGATTCTAGTACGAAATCATTTTCTGATAAAATACCGTTAATCGAAAAAGAAATGTATCGCTTTTGAATTTGACTTCCGTTCAAATAAAAGAATGAATTGTTTAGGGTCTCATTGAGATATCCATTAAATGACAAGCCAACTATTACGATACTTTTGCGTCTGACCTGGTACTAACTGAGGTAAATTTAATTAAAACATTTTAATCATTTTACACATAACATGTGAGAATGCAAATCGAAGTCCGAGGGTATAAAACAAATATTACTAAGGATACGAAAAAAAAGTCACTTAATTAAATGAGACAATTCTTCTTCTACAGTTTCATTGCATCATCTCCGCCAAAGAAGTTATGTTTTTATATTCTGTAAATTGGTTATTTATTGTTTTTCTGTTATTATCTTGATATCATAAAAACAGCGATGGTTTAGTGGTTATGGGAGTGAACATTAAGCTCAATGAGGCTTATTCGCGTTGAAATGTAGTTATTTCCTCACTTTTACTCGGACACGTATTCATCCATTGATTTAATCCTCTGCTATTTTTTATAGAGAGGGGGTGACTAAATTTCAATACACGGTCATCCAGAGGAATCACAACTCCGAAATACCAGCCGCGAAAAGGCAGATTATTGACGCATAGAACACAGTGTAGATGTACATATACTATGTATATGTTGAACAGAGTAGGCATTGTTTTCAACATCGTTTGGTTCATTATAATAAAACGAATGTGCAGTAGTCTTCTGAGAATTCCAGACTGTTATTCGAAGGAAAACAATCTTAGTAAATAATAATGTACTCCATCTGAATAGTGTTTACCAGGAATTATGTTTATGAGAAATTTAATATAGCAATGTTCAACACACCATTTGGATAGGTTCATTTGCATGAAGCCGCTCTTGCATCTTTTAAAAATAAAGCAACACAAATTCATATTAATTTAGTTTGTTAAAATCAGACGTGAATCATCTTCATACTTTATTTCCATCTTATAAAAAACAATCAACATTAGTTACATTATTTACTTCACGGAATTTCTCTTTAATTAATGTATTATATTATCAGTGAATAAATGTTTATTAGGTCTACCATCAAGTTGCTTGGTGCTGGGACGTATTAAAAGAAAACTGGCCATACTTGATATAGCAATCTAATTGTATGTTAAATGCCGGCTGATTAATTATAAATGGGGGGATTTAAATATTTAATTTAGCAGAATATATTAGATTAAGTAATAAGGAACTTTCCCTTGCGCCTCAAGCAAAACATTGTGTAACAAAAATAAATTCACAAAGAAGTCTTACTTTTAATTGTATTTTTATCGTCGAATGTAATAAAAAATAAATAGTAGTTGTGTTTGTGACCCCACGTGTTATGTGTAAGTCTGGTTGATGTACACTATCAACAAGCATTAAAATGATGATTTATCTATTTCTAATTTATATATATATAAATATATATATATATATATATATATATATTATGATATTATTATTATTAAACATATGATAGCGTTTAAAATCTTATTTAGGATTTCATTTTCAAAGGTAATAATTTACTTCCGGCTTTAGTACATTTAATATTTGATTTTAATTGCATATCATACCATTTACTATATATATATATATATCATTAACAAACGACAGTGTGTCAATAATATGCTTACGGTCAACATTTACCCAATCGTGATCAATTTTTGGGCTTGTTATTAATACAGTTTTCATACACATCGTATGCGGTTTCTTACACTAGAATGTGCTGATCCCAAGCTATTTTGAATGAATTAAAAGTTGGTGTAGTAAAAAAAAATGTTATTCAAATCAGCACGAACGTGTAAGATAACGCCCCCATTCACTTTGAATAACCATTAATTATGTTAATTAAGACAGATATTTATTTGTATACCGAAAATATAGTAAACAACACAATGAATTTATAAATAAAGATATATTGAAAAGTGTTTACGAATGGAATGTTTTAGCAGTTAAAATTGACATAAATTTAGAAACACCCATCATTCCATTTAACTCGACATAAGTTTCTTAATCATAAATATAATTTAAAAGTTGGAAAAACAGAAAGATAGTACTCGATTAGCTGATTCTAAATATGTTAGTAATAAAATAATTAGTACAATACAAACAGAGCTGTGTGACTTTTAGTAGAAAAATAAAACAAATTTCAAATGAAGTTTGTAAGCTAATTCTTTTCAGGAGAAACAGCTCAAAAAGACCAAACTAAAAACTTAAGCCACCCTTTTTGATGAAAGAAAACAAAACAAAATGCCAAATTGAAATTTCTCTTCAGAAATGAATAAAATAAAAGACAATTGACTATATTGAAGATGTAAACTCTTGAATATGTTGAAGATTTTAATTCCCAAATATGTGTATTTTTTTTTCTATTTGTTTCGTAATATTATCTTAGCGATGAAATTAAATGTTTCCTATGGAATGGAATTTAATATGATTTGTGTAGAAAAAAATGATATAATTATTGCGCTAACTTAATAATGTTTACTACATTATACATATTAATATTTATATCTTACTGGAAGACTTTAAAGAATAGTTTAACATTTACATAAGTGTTGATAAGTTTGTAGCACTCTCAGCACTACTCTCCCTTAAACAAACATGAGATTATTTTTTTAGGTTATTACGTGCTGGAAAAGAAACACATTTATTTCAGAATTGAGCGTTTTGCATATACATTTTACGTAGAAAATTATAACCCATTCCTGGTTTGCGTTTTTTAGCATATTACCATATCTGTTTTGCAACGGGATATGAATTGTGTCACCATTTTGGGATGGCGGAATAAAAATTACATTAATACCATTACGAACTCTAAGTCCATGTTAAAATAGTTCCCCCAAGAATTCACTTTACTCTACCAATAACCTTAACTCCAGGTGGCACCCGCAAAAATATAACTACAACGGTTACACACTTTCTTGCCCTTTTGGCTAGTATCAAAATGTAGTATACATTTTTGTATAATTTTGTATTATTTGTACAAACAAATATTGCAAAGTACTGTACATGTCCTGATACTACACTTCATTTTTTGCTTCCTCAGTTAGTGCAGGAGAGATCCTTCAAGACAAAGGCAATTTACATTTTTGTTACACTCAAGAGTTTCCCTTTTATAAGATCTTGATTTTAAAGATGTACATATAAAGTGATCAAGTGATATATGTTTAGTGATTAAACTACTCAATCTTTGAGTTACTAAATCAAGACATACATCTATTGTGCTAAGTTGAGAGTTTTCCTAAGTTATCACTTTTTCTGTTTACTTGAGGTGATTATTTAGACGCACCCTTCTGTATTAAAATAAACAATATTTGGGTGTTTTATGTAATTCTTGTGTTAGTAAAAATACCAATATACAAGGAAAAGCTTAGAAAATCTATTGCATATATCGGCCATTTAATCAATATTGTGATTATATGTGAGTACATGCGCATTTGTGTATCCAAATATCAATTCCAGCCTGAATATGTATGAAGTTAATTCAACTTTTCCTGGTTTATATTCATAAATATTAGTGCAAAGTGTTCAGTCAAGCATGTATATCAATATATATCTATATCTATATCTATATATATATATATATATATATATATATATATATATATATATATATATATATATACCTATATATATATATATACATATATATATACAGGGTGTTTCAAAAGTCTTGGGAACATAACGATTTTTAATAACTCAAAAACTATTAGGAGTTGAAAAATTAAATTGGTACCGTTGGAAAGGTTAAAGTTTCAAGTTTTGTGGGGAATCTTCAAAGTTGCTTAATATGAGCACTATTCGTCACACGGCAGACATCTAGTCGATAGTCCATTTCCTGCCAAACGCGTTCCAGCATCTTGACGTCAATGGTTCCCACAACTGCCGTTACTTGAGCCTTTAGTTCGTCAATATCTCTTGGAAGGGGCGGCACATAGACTTGTTGCTTGACAAAGCCCCAAAGGAAAAAGTCACACGGGGTAAGATCTGGAGACCTAGGAGGCCAGGGCATGAGAACGTCATCACCTCGCCCAGATCTCCCACTCCATCTACCAGGCAGCCTTGAATTAAGAAACTGCCTTACTCTAAGACTCCAGTGTGGTGGTGCACCATCTTGTTGAAAAATGAAGTCATCAGATTCTGCTTGTTCCAACTGAGCCATTAACCAGTCTTCCAGCATGTTGAGATAGGATTCACCAGTGATAGTTGCCTCTTCAAAGAAGAACGGTCCATAGACACCTTTCTTGGAAATTGCACAAAACACGTTCACGTTTGGTGAATCTCGCTCGTGCTCAAGAAGTTCATGAGGATTCTCAGTACCCCATATGCGAGTGTTATGCTTGTTAACTTTGCCATTCAGATGGAAGGTCGCCTCATCGCTAAAAACAAGCCGGTCATCAAAGCCGTTATCTTCCAACTTCTCTTGCATTGCAATGCAAAAGTCACGGCGAAGTGGCTTATCAGTGTCCTTCAACTTTTGGACCAACTTGAGCTTGTAAGGTACCATTTGCAGTCGTTTCCTTAAGACACGCCAGACAGTTGATGAAGCAAGCTGAAGTTCCCTGCTGGCTCTTCTCACTGATTTACGGAGGCTCCGCTGAAAGGCTGTCTGAACTTGCTCAACTGCATCTTCTGAAGTTGAAGGGCGACCGGTTCGCTTACTTGGGCACAAACACCTATCTTTCACAAATTTAGCATGCCATCTGACAATGGATTTCCTTTCAGGGGCTTCTTTTTTAAATTTCCTGCGAAATGCACGCTGAACACATGTCTTTGCAAATTGGAGGACGCAAAATGCCTTGTCTTGTTTAGAGAACGCCATAACTGCACCTGGAAAGATAACACGAACATCATTAGTATGACCAAAAACTTGATTAAGCAAGCTTTAAAATGGCACCAGTTTCATTTTGCTACCTGGAATAGTTCATGAGATATACGCATTTGTAATGTTCCCAAGACTTTTGAAACACCCTGTATATTATATATATATATATATATATATATATATATATATATATATATATATATATATATTGACAGAAGGATACATCATATTTAAACATTACATTCGAGAAATATAAATGGGAATTTTTGGTACCAAAATTTTAAATAATAATAACTAATGTATGTTGCCTTTTCATTTTACTATATATATATATATATATATATATATATATATATATATATATATATATATATATATATATATATACATACAAAGCCATATATATATATATATATATATATATACACATTCTTGTATACAAATAATATATATATATATATGTGTCTGGTAATGTGTGTTTGTTTACATGAGCTAAATATGAATACACTTATATTATATACAACTTCATCAAGTTGATTTTTCATATTAGTGTAGTTGTTTATTGCCACGGGCACATTTCAGCATTAATACTTTAGTTGGCTTTCTTAAATAAATATATGTTATTAATATACACTTAATATATTAATACTCCGCATAGATTACTATACCCTATTACATACGTAGCTTAATAAATATCATATTTATTTTTCATACAAAATCTATGTATGTATTCCTCATGTATTTTTAAAAATAAGTTTAGTATAGATCAAGTCGTAGGCTGGACTATTTGTTGTATCCACGTTAAACAATAGCACATCAATAATCCATGAGTCAATGTGTTAACTGGCATGTTCTTTATTCTTTACAGAACTGCCAGCAAGTAAGAACCTTAATCTAATACAGTGGTGTTGACTATTTAAAACTCGTATGCATTAATAGCAGACGAACGGCAAAAGTTTACGAATAACGATACACAATATTACATTTTGGATCTGAGTCTGCTACAAGCTAATGGAAATTGTAATTTGCTGTAGTCTAGGGAAATATTGAAAATATGCTTAAGAATAGAACTGGACTGGCGACTTCAGCAGGTAAGTATAGTGAACACGATGTATCGCTCTAGAGCACAAGTTAATTGAACCAGGAATGTAGCGATTACTAAATATATGACAGTTAAAAAGATGAAAATAGGTGTAAAATTGCGAAAGTGGTGATTAAGCTGACGTTCGTTATATTTGAAGGAAGTTAATTCATGAAGTGTAGAGCCATGATATAAGCGACAAAGAGTGCAACATCTTATACCGTATGATGTTGGTCACCTGTTTTCTGTTTTTCTTTCGAAGCATAAAAGGCAGTATCAGTTAAATTCAAGCAAATTCGTGTTTGTTAGCCAGCAAATTGGAAGAGTACACTGTGAAATATTGTTCTAATGGCGGATATGCTGTTCTAATAAAAAAATACTTCTTTTTGTGTAATATTATGAAACTTAAACAAGCCGTTAGTTACCGAGTATAGACTTTAGTAATTAAATTACCATGAAGTCAGTAATCACATCATAGAAATGTAATAGAACCCGTACATTGTGCACGTTATACTCTCTCTCGATAACATATTGAACAAGATTGAGCTATAGGTACATAAATGTGATGTGTCTCACACTACACACTAGAAAGCATATGCAATGGCATATAATAATACAAGTACACATCCACAACTCTCTTTTTCTCATTGCATAAGACTACATTCACATTTGATATATCTTAATATACGAAAATCGCGCGTTCATCTACTTTCTCGATATCACCGAATTTAGTTTTGCAAATTCACGCTGGTACCGAATGTTTCCTGATTTGTTTTTTTAGAAGAACGAATTTATATGTATGTTAGGATTTTTTGGTTCAGAAGACATGGACTTATACTGAAACATTTAATGTGCTATTCTGTAAAGTTTAGGAGGGTACCATGTATGTATGTAGTGTTTATTATATTTTAATTTAATCATTAATATTACAAGTTGTGAGGAACAAAAGTTGAATAGAAGAGATGTATAACACACGCGGTATACCCATTATACGTTACTGTTATCGTTGTCATACCACACATTTAAATGTATAAATGATTTATTACATTTTCATTACTTGATAAATGTAATTAATAAAGAAACGAGCATACCGTTAGTGATTGCAATCCAATCAACACACTCCACTATGAGTTACATGGTTCAATATTATATTATATTGTCCCCGCTTTAGATCAAGCAGCAGCAGGGGATGCTATTTCCTACTAATCTTCATCCTCATCTTCGCCCTCATCCATCTCATTTCTTCGATCACAATGTTTTTTTATGTCCACTTTCGGAAAGAAATTGTTCGTCGTTCTACCCAACTTACTTAGATTGAGAGATTCGTATGATGTTACAAGGTACAATGCGTTAGATCTGGATGTACCATATTTTATATCTGGCTATGCCTTTTGAATAAATTTGTCGGTTGTCACTTATCGTTTGGAAACATAGCTTTCTATCAGTGAAGATATAACGAGTTTCAGATTTAAAGCATTAATATATACACAAATTAATACATTTGCAAAGACCACAAAAGTCTGCAGAACAAACCATGTTGTTAGCACCGAAGGACGCTGATATCATGCATGACACCAAACGGTGAATTACGCTTTGATGAACTGCCTTTTTCAAAGTAGACAACATCATAAACAGTAGAATGTCTACTATAGGCTTTAAGCAGAAAGTGTTCAATGAATACATGAGGCATGTTATGATATATAGTAGCAAAAGAATAGGCACTTCATAATTTAGCGATAAAAAAGCTAAGAGTGAAATGATGCAAAATAGAACGCATTGCACTCGACATCAGTTTTCGTGAAAGAATAAGAAACACCTGGATCAAACAGCAAACCGGAGTAAATTACATCATCACCATATATACACCGCAAATCGTAAGTGGGTGAGTCTATTTTCATGATATACAAATAACAGGTGAACATATAGTGCGACAGAATGTACCCCGAGACCATTAAACATACCTAGAGGAAGACCAAATGTTCTGTGGAGAGACGACTTTGACAGCCAACTGGGTCCTACTCAGCCACGCTTAGCCAGGGGAAAAAACAAAGTAGAAAAACAGGGATGGGTTCTTTTTTTAGGAGTAATAAAAAACATAATTATAATGATTATGCTAATTTCAATTGCTAAAAGTTAATTTAGTAAATACAATGGTGAAAGGTAAACATAAAGGAATACATGCGAAAGTGTTTTTTCATTCATCACTTATACATTACTATCAAAACAAGTTACCGTTATTTGATTCAATAATACAACAATGTTTTGAAATAATATATACATAGTACAGACAAAATACCTAACTATCATTATTTTAATGCGTAATAAATCATTGTTTAGTGTTATTTTATTAACAGTCATTTAATAGAAATAGATCAATTACTGAAATCTTTCTTAAAATAGTTGTTGATCAGTTCTCAGACGAAGGCGATTAAAATAAAACTGCAAAATAAACAAAATACAACCCAAACCAG
This sequence comes from Sepiola atlantica, assembly GCA_963556195.1. NCBI lineage: Eukaryota > Metazoa > Mollusca > Cephalopoda > Sepiida > Sepiolidae > Sepiola > Sepiola atlantica. The sequence continues at coordinate 51,127,644 of OY744540.1, forward strand.
ACACCCAGCAAAAACAATCTTAACCTCCAACTTGCATTCACTAATATCTGGGGGTATAGAACCTACATCAACCACTGATTAGCATGGAAAATAACACGCTGCCTAGGAGTTAACTATTCAAACTTGTTGGCATAACATTCACAGGTAACATGAATTGAAACATATACACTGAAGATATTGACGCGGCTTCTGCAAAGAAGGTGGGTTTTATCATCCGGGCTAGTAAACTTCTCAGACTTGACATTACCATATATCTCTAGCAAGCCACCATCCATTAAAAAATACTGATGCAGTAATTAGACGAAGGGTTCTTAATGAACTAAACAAATTAGCTGATTTAACGCTGTGACGTATTGCAGAAAACTGTCAACGTGTTATTACATTATTCGCAAATATGCAAGACACGTTCAGCAAAGTCGAGTGTAACATATTAGAAGCATTCGTAACAAAAATGAAATAAATTCCCCAACTAAATTTGACCAATGTATAAACACATAATTTGCCTCGTACACCGTGTATGTTGTGTGCAACTTTTATTGGTAAAATAATTGTCTATATTAAATTAAAATATGCTTTCATTGTGGTAGCATGTAACGCTAAATTCCCAATTAAGATTAACTTAAAATAACGAAAACTTTGTTGAAATGGCGAAAGGTAATGAAGCTGAAAATACGAAATAAGTACAGGTAAACATATTAAATAAAAATACAAAGCTAACATTTGATTCTGGCTCAGATCTGTCTATAATATATTTTCTAAATGGCAAAAAAATAGAAAAATAATTTTCATGGAAAATAAAAAAAATCAGCTAAAAACGCCACTGGTGAAAATAGATTATTTGAAAGCAAGATAATCTTTCATTTTACATAAAACACTAGACTTTTAAATTAAGTATGTTGGTGGTGTAGACCCGTGCTAGGGGTCACAAAGATAACAACCACAAATTGTGACAGGTTAAAATATACAATGTATTTATTCATAGCAATACAGTAACGCCACTAAATGCGGATTCCTACCATGCGGTAAAACATGAATAGGAATGTCCTCTATATTAAACACCTACCCACTATAGGAGTATGTGACACAAGGTCGGAAAGTGGGATTTGAAAAGCCAGCGCCCGAGAAGGTGAGCGCTTTAGCCATTAAAAATTGCCTGGGCAGCCCCGTCGGCATTCCCCGGTAGGGGCGCCTCAGGCAGTAAGCTATAAACTTACTCCTCCCCAAAGAGGAGAGGCAAAGCCTGGGAGGGTTGACCTCCTAGAACTGCACAGGACAGACCCATAGACCGGCGGAATCATGCCCCGAAGGCCAAGACAATACCGGTCTATGGGGTGTAGTATCCATCGGAACAGATACCACACGTAGTACGAGGACTCTCACATGATAGGAATGTCCTCTGTTTGAGTCTTTGCAACCATGGTATTTATTATAGATGGTTGCCTCCATTAGTTCTTCAATAGGGGTGATTTGTACCCCACACCCCCCCCTCCCGAGCTTTTCATTCCCCTGGAATGATCGTATAGCTCTTTTTCCTGGGATTGATCTCTATGGGATCGATCCTTTTTCTTTTTCTGGAAGACCGGCGTTGTTCGGCTGCGTGTGGTGTTACCAGGTCAAACGTGTCATATATATGGTCCATTACTTCTTGTTCAACAGGAGGTTATCTGTCGTCATCAGTGACACGTTTCCGAATTTGGTTCAAATGCTTTTTGTGAGTGAATTTTGGACCTTCGATTATGTAAACCATCCGCCCGATCCTCTGCTTGACCTTTCCTAGTTCCCACATCATACTATTATTTTTATGTACCTGGAAAAATACCTTTTCCCCAGGTAAATACATCTTTTTAGGAACTGTAGTATTCGGCGGTTTTATCTGTTTAGGCAAAAGTTTCTCGAAGACCGGCCTAATTTTCCTCGCAAACATTAACTCTGCCGGCGACATCTTTGATGGAGCGCTTTCATTTGGCGTAATTCGGTACACCTGTAAAAACTGTTGTAACGCCTTTCCTGAGAGCGTTCCTTTAGCTTTTTTCAGGGCTCTTTTTAGAGTGTCCAAGAACCTCTCTGTCTGACCGTTCGATCGAGGATGATAGGTTGGCGTTGTTATGTGGTTGACCTGGAAATCCTCGCAGAAACTTTTAAAATTTGCTGACATGAATTGCGTGCCATTGTCCGACACCAAACAATCGACCACACCCAACCTTGCATACAATTCGTGAAGAGCACTAATTGTAAAATCCGTCGTTGAACTCTTGCATCTAAATACCTCAGGCCATTTTGAAAAGCTATCAACAACTATTAAGTAATAGTTTCCCTCCAATGGACCTGCAAAGTCCACGTGTATCCTTGACCATGGATGGTCAGCTTTAGGCCACGGGCTAAATTGTATTGGGGGTGCTTTTGCAGCCAATGCGTATCCCTTACACAACTTTACCATGTCTTCAATAGCAGTGTCCATGCTCTTCCAGTAAACGTAGGACCTCATGAGGCTCTTCATTCTAGTAGCCCCAGGGTGCTCCGTATGAAAATCCTTTAAAAAATTTTTCCTCAGCGTGGCTGGGATTATCACCCTTTCTCAGTACAACAGTACCTCATTGCACATAGAATAAACTTCCGCCGCCGATTCATCTGATTGCATTTTTTGTTTCGTTTCTTTGATGAAACTATCTTCTTCAGCCTCCCTTATTATATCTTTCAAAGTCACTGGTAATTCCCTGATCGTATTGCACAGTATTTGTGTATAGTCCTTTTCACTTTGTAGTGACGCTATTACTGTGTCCTCCAGCGGTTCCCTTGATTTCGGGATTAATCGCGACAATCCGTCAGCGTGACCTAACTTCGCAGATGCAAGAAATTCCATACTGAAATCGTAATTTAGCAGGATGGTCGCCCATCTGTGCAGTCTGTTGGCTGAGTAAGTTGGTATCCCTTTTTTTGAACCGAAAATGGTTACAAGCGGCTTGTGATCAGTTTGTAATTCGAATTTTCGACCATGTAAAAAACGATCGAATTTTGTAACCCCGAATCTGATCCCCAGTGCTTCCTTCTCAATTTGGGAATAATTCTTCTCGGCTGGCAGTAAGGTTCTCGACGTATGGGCGATCGGTTTAGTGGACCCATCTGGCATTTTATGTAGAATGCATGCCCCTATTCCATAAGCACTTGCGTCGGTTGCGACAATAATCTCTTGTTCTGGATTGAAATGAATCAGAAATAAATCTGATGTTAGTACATCTTTAAACTGCTTAAATGCCGACTGGCATTCCGGCGTCCAGTTCCATTTTTTGTCCTTTTTTAATAGTTCATTCAAAGGCGCGCGCAATTTATGCATATTCTTAATAAAAGTTTGATAATAATTAACGAGCCCTAAAAAACTTTGCAATGTAGTTACATTTTGAGGCTCTGGCATGTCTTTTATTGCTGTGGACCTATCCGGGTCGGGTTTTCTCCCGTCCTTATTTAATATATGACCCACGTATTTTATTTGTTCCAAAAAAAATTCACATTTTGCCTCCTTCAAAGTGAAGCCGTATTCTGGTATTCTGTCAAACACTTGAAATACATGATCTCTATGTTGTTCAACATTTTGACTACGTATGAGAATATCGTCCAGATAGCCTATTGAAAAATCCAAACCGCTTAGCAAAGTGTCAATTATCTGTTGGAAAATAGCAGGTGCTACTTTTATCCCAAATGCTAATCTATTGAATTTAAAAATACCTATGTGTGTTAATATACACAAAAGTTTCGAACTATCGTCTTCTACTGGTATCTGTAGATACGCCTCGCTTAAGTCTATTTTGGAAAAGATTTTTCCGCCATTTAACTTAGCGAATACTTCCTCTGGGTTTGGTAACGGATAGTGATGGTCCTTGAGCGATGCATTCAATCCGGTAGAGAAATCTGCACACACTCTGATTTCTTTTGATTTTTTTTTATGTATACGGAGGGGGCTGCCCACTCACTATAGTTAATATGGGTCAAAATCCCTGTGTTAACTAGTCTTTCCAATTCTTCTTCAATTTTTTCTCTTGAAGCGAACGGTACGCTACGTGGTTTTTTGAATATTGGTTTTGCTTCATCCAGCAATTCGAATCTCGCTTTTATTTGTGTGCAGCATCCAAGCTTTTCAGAAAAAAACACTTGGAAAATATTTTTTTAGATCTTTTTTTAGTTTGTCGGCTTCGGCCGTTAAGTTTTCGACTTTTTGACAAAAATCACTAATTGGCGAGTCCCATAATTCAAATTCTTGGATCCAGTCAGATCCAAATAAATTTGATGTGTTCCTAAGAACGAATACTTTTAACTTTTTTGTCTTTCTTTTTAATGAAACATTAATAAGTTATTCACCTTCAAAATGTATCTTTTCACCAGTTACCGATCTTGCGATTTTATTCGTCTTCATCATCGTGGGCTTACCTAATTTCTTCCACGTGTGAACATTTATAATCGATATATCCGACCCTAAATCGAGTTACAGATTTACTTCTCTATTTCCGATTCTCACCGTAACATATTTCCTTATGTTCTCTGTTGGTGATGGGTCCCTTTTTGCAGTTTTTATGTAGTTCTTTTTTTCTACTTTTGCTCTGCAATATGAGGCCTTGTGTCCTGCTCGTTTGCATAGGTCACACGTTATTTTCTTATGGTACCAACATGCATTGTACCCATGAGGTCCTCCACATTTACTACAAGGGGTCCTAGGCTTTTGTCTATCCGGATAATTTTGTGAATGGTTCTTTTTGCTTCTTGGTTGGTAATAGCTGGCGGGTGAGTGTCCTTTATTTTTGGAGCGTATTTTTTTAATGTGAGCGATACCTGCTTCCTCTATGTTTCGGGAATCTTGTTTCACTGCCACGAACCTTTGACAATCTTCAGCCAGTTTCTGAAGCGTTAAATCAGGTTCTAATTCCAGTTTATTTAGAGCACGACGTCTTATATCGGCGTCTTTTGTGGCTATCGAACCTTGTGTGAATATTAGCCATCTGAAACTACTTGCCGTTAATGATGACAACTTGAAGTCGTCACAGTTTTTATTAACTATAGACGCAAAAGTCGTATAATCCTGATTTTCCTTATGTGTAATATCCATACATTTCCATCTTTTATGGAAAAGGCTTGTCTTTGGACAGTATAACTCCATTAACAGTTTGACTGCCTCGTCAAACGACAATTCGTTGGTTTTTCTTGGCAAAATATAATCCACGAATTTATTATGTTCGGATGCACCCAACTTCCGTAGTAATAAACGAACCTTCTTTTTATCCGTCCATGAACCACAATCAATCTTGAATAAGTCTTCAAATCTTCTGAAGTATACTTCAAACTTTAGGTCTTCCTCAGGAGCATAGCGAAATGTATCAATGGCTGACCAGATCGCATTTTGCGAAAAAGCCTTACTGTTTTCCTGTCCGTTGTCCTTATTCATTAAAACTTGCGTTAACAAATCCATTTTTTATCTGATTGGTTTTTATGCTCTAAATGTAATTTTTTCAATTCCAATATTTGTTCGTTCATTTCTTTCTTTTCTTCCGCGGCGTATTTCATCATTTCTTTTTTTCTCTTCCCTGTTTTTCCTCGAACGATTTCATTAAACTTAACTGCTTCTCGTCATGTTGTTTCTGCACTATCAATTGTTCTTCTCGAAACCTTTTTTCAAGTTCTAATTGTTGATTTTGTTGAAGTTTTATAATTTCCGAAATCTGTTTTGAAAAATACTCCATTTTTTAATTTTTTTTTATATGACAAAAAAGCGTTTTCAGAAAATAAACAATTCTTTTTCTATAGTACTAACTATACAAAAAAAACTTTTACAATTTTTGTATCTGGTTATATTGACGAGTATTTCCTTAATTTATTTTTTCCTTGTGTGGCAATTTTCCACTAGAAAATAATTCAGCGATTGTGTTTATACAGAAAAAAGTTTGACCTTTTTTTTCTCTCCAATTTTCTTTTCGTAACGTGTAAGTATTTAGTTCAAATCCTTGTTGAACGTACACATTTTTTTCTTTTACAAAGAATTAGTTTTTTGTGAAAAAAACGAGTTCATAGCATTTATTTAAATATTGGCCATAATTTCCGCTTTAAGTGCCTAACAGAATATCATATTTTCTCATTAACACAAAGTGTTATGCCGTACCTACTTGTCGAAAATGTTTTTTTTTCTAACGTGCCAGTCAGTTAGAGAAAAATTTATTTTAATCGGAAAAATCCGACGTAACTTTTTAATTTTGTTTTTCAATGCTAATGCCTTTTTAAGACAATCTTTTTAGAACGAACAAATACTCTTTTTTTTTTGTACTTATTGAACCTTTGAGTCGTTTTTTTTTTCAGTTGTCGTAAATCCACGCCATTTATGAGTGCCGTTTTAACTCGTAAGTTTAGGCTTCTTGTGGCCTTTTTTTTTCAACAGACAGATAAGACTTTTTTTTTTTGACGACGTCTTTTGTCGTTTAACGTTTTTTTGTCGAATGATCCCGTTACTTTGAGTAAACCTGGTAGCCAGTTTGTCGTGACTGGTATACAATCAAAATCCTTACGTTTGTTCTTTACTAAATTTCTCGTCGCAAGTGTTGTAGACCCGTGCTAGAGGTCACAAAGATAACAACCACAAATTGTGACAGGTTAAAATATACAATGTATTTATTCATAGCAATACAGTAACGCCACTAAATGTGGTAGGAGATGACCGGATTCCTACCATGCGGTAAAACATGAATAGGAATGTCCTCTATATTATACACCTACCCACTATAGGAGTATGTGACACAAGGTCGGAAAGTGGGATTTGAAAAGCCAGCGCCCGAGAGGTGAGCGCTTTAGCCACTAAAAATTGCCTGGGCAGCCCCGTCGGCATTCCCCGGTAGGGGCGCCTCAGGCAGTAAGCTATAAACTTACTCCTCCCCAAAGAGGAGAGGCAAAGCCTGGGAGGGTGGACCTCCTAGAACTGCACAGGACAGACCCATAGACCGGCGGAATCATGCCCCGAAGGCCAAGACAACACCGGTCTATAGGGTGTAGTATCCATCGGAACAGATACCACACGTGGTACGAGGACTCTCACATGATAGGAATGTCCTCTATATTTAACACCTACACACTATAGGAGTATGTGACACAAGGTCGGAAAGTGGGATTTGAAAAGCCAGCGCCCGAGAAGGTGAGCGCTTTAGCCATTAAAAATTGCCTGGGCAGCCCCATCGGCATTCCCCGGTAGGGGCACCTCAGGCAGTAAGCTATCAACTTACTCCTCCCCAAAGAGGAGAGGCCAAGCCTGGGAGGGTGGACCTCCTAGAACTGCACAGGACAGACCCATAGACCGGCGGAATCATGCCCCGAAGGCCAAGACAACACCGGTCTATAGGGTGTAGTATCCATCGGAACAGATACCACACGTGGTACGAGGACTCTCACATAATAGGAATGTCCTCTATATTTAACACCTACCCACTATAGGAGTATGTGACACAAGGTCGGAAAGTGGGATTTGAAAAGCCAGCGCCCGAGAGGTGAGCGCTTTAGTCACTAAAAATTGCCTGGGCAGCCCCGTCGGCATTCCCCGGTAGGGGCGCCTCAGGCAGTAAGCTATAAACTAACTCCTCCCCAAAGAGGAGAGGCAAAGCCTGGGAGGGTGGACCTCCTGGAACTGCACAGGACAGACCCATAGACCGGCGGAATCATGCCCCGAAGGCCAAGACAACACCGGTCTATAGGGTGTAGTATCCATCGGAACAGATACCACACGTGGTACGAGGACTCTCACATAATAGGAATGTCCTCTATATTTAACACCTACCCACTATAGGAGTATGTGACACAAGGTCGGAAAGTAGGAATTGAAAAGCCAGCGCCCGAGAGGTAAGCGCTTTAGCCACTAAAAATTGCCTGGGCAGCCCCGTCGGCATTCCCCGGTAGGGGCGCCTCAGGCAGTAAGCTATAAACTTACTCCTCCCCAAAGAGGAGAGGCAAAGCCTGGGAGGGTGGACCTCCTAGAACTGCACAGGACAGACCCATAGACCGGCGGAATCATGCCCCGAAGGCCAAGACAACACCGGTCTATAGTGTGTAGTATCCATCGGAACAGATACCACACGTGGACACTCACATGATAGGAATGTCCTCGATATTTAACACCTACCCACTATAGGAGTATGTGACACAAGGTCGGAAAGTGGGATTTGAAAAGCCAGCGCCCGAGAACGTGAGCGCTTTAGCCATTAAAAATTGCCTGGACAGCCCCGTCGGCATTCCCCGGTAGGGGCGCCTCAGGCAGTAAGCTATCAACTTACTCCTCCCCAAAGAGGAGAGGCAAAGCCTGGGAGGGTGGACCTCCTAGAACTGCACAGGACAGACCCATAGACCGGCGGAATCATGCCCCGAAGGCCAAGACAACACCGGTCTATAGTGTGTAGTATCCATCGGAACAGATACCACACGTGGACACTCACATGATAGGAATGTCCTCGATATTTAACACCTACCCACGTTAGGAGTATGTGACACAAGGTCGGAAAGTGGGATTTGAAAAGCCTGCGCCCGAGAACGTGAGCGCTTTAGCCATTAAAAATTGCCTGGACAAACCCGTACGCATTCCCCAGTAGGGGCGCCTCAGGCAGTAAGCTATCAACTTACTCCTTGCCTAAAGAGGAGAGGCAAAGCCTGGGAGGGTGGACCTCCTAGAACTGCACAGGACAGACCCATAGACCGGCGGAATCATGCCCCGAAGGCCAAGACAACACCGGTCTATAGGGTGTAGTATCCATCGGAACAGATACCACACGTGGACACTCACATGATAGGAATGTCCTCGATATTTAACACCTACCCACTATAGGAGTATGTGACACAAGGTCGGAAAGTGGGATTTGAAAAGCCAGCGCCCGAGAACGTGAGCGCTTTAGCCATTAAAAATTGCCTGGACAGCCCCGTCGGCATTCCCCGGTAGGGGCGCCTCAGGCAGTAAGCTATCAACTTACTCCTCCCCAAAGAGGAGAGGCAAAGCCTGGGAGGGTGGACCTCCTAGAACTGCACAGGACAGACCCATAGACCGGCGGAATCATGCCCCGAAGGCCAAGACAACACCGGTCTATAGGGTGTAGTATCCATCGGAATAGATACCACACGTGGACACTCACAAAATAGGAATGTCCTCGATATTTAACACCTACCCACTATAGGAGTATGTGACACAAGGTCGGAAAGTGGGATTTGAAAAGCCAGCGCCCGAGAACGTGAGCGCTTTAGCCATTAAAAATTGCCTGGACAGCCCCGTCGGCATTCCCCGGTAGGGGCGCCTCAGGCAGTAAGCTATAAACTTACTCCTCCCCAAAGAGGAGAGGCAAAGCCTGGGAGGGTGGACCTCCTAGAACTGCACAGGACAGACCCATAGACCGGCGGAATCATGCCCCGAAGGCCAAGACAACACCGGTCTATAGTGTGTAGTATCCATCGGAACAGATACCACACGTGGACACTCACAAAATAGGAATGTCATCTGTTTGAGTCTTTGCAACCATGGTATTTATTATAGATGGTTGCTTCCATTAGTTCTTCAATAGGGGTGATTGTTACTCCACAACAGTTGGTAATGCACATCTGAAACAACCTTTTAGATTCAGAGCTGATGGAAAAAGTAAATGATAGACTACGCGCATTGACACTTACTAACACAATATTGACATTTATTTAAATGCTGAATCTAGTGAGGCTAAATCAATAATCAAAATAAATATTTCGTTATTTGCTCTGATTGACAGGAAATATGTAACAGAATTGACTGCTAGGAAACAAGTTCTAATCTCGTCATTAAACTTAATTGACGAGAAATAAAATAGAAATGAATAAATGGGTGTATTATCGAAAGTTGATGACAGCAAGTGGGATTTACGTACAGTTTACGTAAAATAAGTAAAGTGATCTGATTAGTGCCGACACTTTCACAAAATTGAACCATGCACTAAAGCATTACCACTACGATCTTCCTAGCACAGAATACATCTTCTCTTATGTAAACGAATGTGTTGTTGTCAATGGTTTATTTGTTATGCTTATATATATTGATAAATACCCACATATCTTTGTAAAAGTTCGAACGACTACAATTGAACTGCGCAACCCATTTTTCAATAAATAATAGACGCATTACTTAGCGGCCTTGAATTTGCGACGGAAAACCTATATAACATTCAAATGATCAGTAAAAGCACCGAGCACTACAAATCACATGTGCAGGGAGGGTTTAATATAATCCAGGGATATAGATTTTTATAAAATGATGTAAAATGTCATAGTTTCATTGAAGAAATATAATATTTGGTAAGATAATAGACGGGGATTTTAGAGGGCAGGTCGTAGAGCGAGCTAGTACTTTTAAATTATGCCGCAATCGACAAAAATATCGTCAATAAACTGTTCTCTTAGTTAAACCAATTAGTATAATGTGTTTATTCCGAACGGAAAATTAGAAAACTCATTTTCATCAAACGAAAAACATTGAGGCTGTACGACAGAAGACCCGGAAGCATTTAGGGAACATTTTCCACACATAATAATTATTGTTGACACATTACAACACAAACGTCGGAATCATTCTGGTTACTGATTCTTGCTCGTACGGCATTGGATCCTGCATATTCCACATGATGGAAGATGCATCGCAAAATATGATCGCTCACACATTTATTACGTTACCCTCTGCAGAAAACAAGTGCATCACTAATGGAGAAGGGTGCATCGGATACTATTTTAAAAATACAATCTGAAGAAGATATTTTACGATTTGCAATCACTACCAAATTTCATTGATGTGTTCTTGAAATACATATTTTTATGTCACTACAAAAATGGCATAGATTAATAGAGCGATAATCAACGCATACTTCAACCAGCCTGTTGAGGTGGGGGCCGATTTTCCTCAATTACACTTAAACACTAGTTCCTTCTATCGTTCAAAATAAAATATGTTTACCGATAATCTAGACTTATCACATAATATGTTGAACGCCTTAGAGGCACAGTGATTGCATCCCTATGAATTGAAGTATAAGTAACAAATTCATCATCTGGCTTCTGGTAACTCACAAAACAATAAAAAAAATCGTTACACGACGATTTTTTTTTAATCATTAAAAGAATGCTCGTAAGTGTATACAATCTGTAATGAAGTAGTCATGTAAGGGAATCGAATGGTTATTCGTGTAGTATTACGGAAAATAAATTGTTATATCTGTCACCCGGTTATTTCGAGAATAAATATGCTCATGAGAAGTCATGTGTATTGGACAGATATGTACATATACAAATACATTCTATGAAAACATGCAAAGATTTAGATTTGGCAGCGAAATTCAGATCGTAACTGACTTTGGTCTGGGATCCACATCGATGTTGCTGGTCTACTGTGTGGTTACTATTTTCCTGATTGTAGTAGAGTTTTCAAAATTGCCGGAAATATAAAAATGTAAAAGCAACGAGAATTTTACATTAATATTTAGCACAGATCAGGGTCGTTGATGTTATTTATCAGACAACCGAACGAAATTTACGTAGAGTTAATATAAATAATTGTGTGCATGAATTATTGTTGACTATATAGCAATCGCATGGTTCCAAGCGAAAAGCAATTGCCAGACATAATAGTTCATCGACAAGATGAAAATGGCGCCTAGTAAAACGTGGGTAAAACCTACCGAAAAGGTAATTCAGAAATATTTAGTGGTGTATAAGAACAGTAAAAATCATGTGTAATCTTCCTTAACGCCAGCAGAAACACTATTAGCAAAGAGGATGACAACAGTGTAAGATAGATTATTGGCTACCCAAATGAAACCATTACGTCATGAAAATGTAGCGATGGGATGCTTTAATGTTCGAGAAAAATTCGTGTTTATGTTCAACAACGATGCTTTCTTACTCGTGGATACACGGATTTGAAACTTGATTCATATGGTAAAGTAACCAAATTTGTCGTTCAAAAGACGTATTCACCATATTCATGTGCTAAGAAAATAATTCACTAGATGACGAACAAATTGACATTCTGTTCGACGTATTTGAGATACATATCCCACAAAAATGTTCTGAACAGCGAAGATCAAATAGAAAACGTATAATTACGGACCCGAAAAGAAAAAATGTATTGAAGACATAGGGAGAAAGACATAAAAGGTGCGTTATGGTTTGCTGCTGATCTACCCTATTTCATGACAATATGGTCCCTTCTACATATTAAATATGGCATAGACTAATACGAACTACGCGCAGTCTTTCTGTAGCATACTATTATGTACTACTGTAAATACACACACTTGTAAATATACCACCGTGGTGTCTAATTTATTATCGCCCCTTCATGGTTACGCCAATAATATAATAATATCCCAAAAAAGAGACATGCCTAACATTTTATGCATAGCTAAAGTTAACTAAATTTGCATGTGCTAACATTATATGTCTTATATCCATCTTTGGGGGCTGAATATAAACCCAAATTGCCTAAACTACATAATGTTACCGACATACATACTATTACGTTAATTTCTCTCAAATCAACGTAACATTAACATTGTATGTTTACATTATGTAAGTTATCATTAGATTACTAAAACACTGGATAATCATACTTCGTAATTATATAAAACTACCTTCAATAAATGTGTCACAAAATGTTCCATAATACCTAAGATATGGACTTTTTAACCTGGGAAAACTATTGTTTCTTGTAGCAAATGATTTTTTGCAAATACAAACCAATACTTGTAACTGCACGACGTAACCCATTTGGTTCGATAACGTGCATTAACTGTTAGTTATCATCAGACAATTAGTCTGCATCTAAACTGTTTATAATGTTCCTTCTAATAGGCAACCATTTGATATCTCAATCTACCATATGTATTCGTCATCGACTTCCAACAGAAGTTGTGGTTAACTGTAATTTCAACACCCTATACTCACAAATAGATAAACTTTGCATTGTCTACAGCCGCCACTCGACCGTCAATGTCTACTAAAACTATCAATTAGATAACACTCCATTAAAAACTACATATGTCTGAATGATCAAAGAAGTCATTTTACAATCGAAAATCAATAATTTGGTCTAGTACTTTAGCGTAACTCGATTGTTGCGAAAACTTCTGATTCGTGTTCTTTATAAATAATGAAGTGTCTTATTGAAATGTTGATGCGTAGATCTTTTAGTTCGGGTTAATGCTCGCTTTAATTGTATATAATTACATTGTGTTTATACTAGAAAACAAACACTAATGCATGTTGTGTCCGATTCATTATATTTTAATACATCTTTCTATTACTAGTGTTACGATTTCATTGCTAAAAGCTATTGTCGTCGGGCGTTCGTTATATACTCTAATGATTTTCCTGGTTGTGTATATTGAGTTTAATTCGACTCATTTACTAAACGAAATATCCTTATTTTAAGCGTATTGGATGCTTAAATAAAATCTTATTTAAACGATGCTTTGAGTAAGATACTATTAACATTATTTTACTACTGGCTTACACTCTCTTTTATACATTTTTAAAGAGTATTAGTTCACAAAAATCACAAGTGTTGATCCGAACTGATTTTAAATCGACATTACAGATTCTGTATGAAGTGATAATATCATCGACACACACTATTATGTAAATATTCTACCCCATTTTAATGGTGTAGCGTGCATACTGACACAATACTCGTTGGTAAAAATCCCCGATAGGCTATTTAACGTTAATTTCAAAATATTTCTGCACATATCATTCACTCTATAAAAAAGACAATACGTATGTGTATATTTATGCGCATATGTCAGTGTGTGTCAAACAAAATGTGTGTGTGTTGTGTGTGTGTATGTACATTGATAACGTCACACAAATGTTAGCGAAATAAACACGTGTTGTTTAAGTTCTTAGACGACATTATGTTACGTGGTAATGGAAGCAAACCAACAAAAAATAAGTCAAAATAAATTCGTTCTAACAACCTTAACTCTCAAATAAAAAAAATTGATAGTTCAGATGTAGACTTTTCAGTTTTTTATTACAAAAATGATGTAAGATATATTCATTTGTTGAGGTAATTTGTACAATTTTATAAATCTTCGTTAGAGATGTCGATGCATTACGAGGACTTACACACACACACATATATATATATATATATATATATATATATATATATATATATATATATACATATATATATATAGGGTGAGCGACAGAGGCCGGACATTTTTTTAAATATCACAAAATCGTTATTTTTTATTAAAAAATGTATTCAATGACTTTTTAGCATGTTTTTCTCTGGACGATGAATACCGCGTTTTTGCGTACGACAGTTTCGTCAAGAATAGCAAGTCTATCACGGCAGTTAAGCGTTGGGTTCGTCGCCATTTCAATATCTCCCGAAATCAAGCTGTTCCCACTCGAAACACTATCAGACATTGGGTTTACGCACTTTGTACACGAGGTGCACTGATGAACAAAAGACCGCCAGAGGCTAGACGATCAGTACGTACCCCTGAAAATATGGAACGCGTTAGAGAAGCCGTGCTGCACAGTCCGACTCGTTCTGCTCAAAAACATTCTTCTAAACTAGGCCTGAGTAATAGTTCGTACAAGCGTGTTTTGCATTTAAAACTGCAATTCCATCTCTAGAAATTGGCCATTGTGCAAGAGCACAGGGATTACGCACAGCGAGTGACGTTCGCACATGAGATGCAGGCATTTTTTAGCAAAATGACAATCTCATATTGTGCATGAGTGATGAAGCTCAGTGTCATATCAATGCCCATGGTGAATCAACAGAGCTGCCGTTACTGAGCTTCTGAAAATCCAAAACAATTGCAGGAAAGACTGCTGCACATCCCTAAAGTGACGGTTAGGTGCGCTATTGTCAAAACTGGCGGCATTGGTCCTTACGTTTTCGCAGATGATAATAGGAATGTTGTTACCGTTAACTCGGAACGCTATATCGAGATGATAAACAACTTCTTTTTACCTGAGTTACGACGAAAACGTATTCCCATTCGACGTGTGTGGTTTCAACAGGATCGGGTGGCAGCTCACCCAGATTGAGCATCAATGGACGTTGTTCGCCCTGTTTTCCCTGGTCGCCTCATTTCTAGGTTTGCCGACATTAATTGGCCTCCTCGGTCGCATGACTTATCCATGTGCGATTATTTCTAATGGGGTCACATCAAAGCACTTGTACACGTACAGTGAAAAGAACTTACAGAAGCTATTCGCGAGAAAATCACCTAAATTGACAGAACGATAATTGAAAATGTTTATGATAACTTCCAAGAATGCCTTCACAAATATATCAATAACAGACGCCATATGAGTAATGTTGCTTTTCACACTTTATTTTGTAAAATGCTATTTCAATACGAACTACAATCTGTGAATAACTTTCTTTTCAATAAGAAAAATAACGAGTTTGTGATTATTTGAAAATACGCCCGCCCTCTCTGCCCAACACTGTGTATATAACGTTATAACGTTAGACGTTTTTATATGTTACATATGTCTATGTATAGTATTCAAAGTTGCACTTATTAACGTATTATGATATATCATGGAGAAGAGTTGCTAGGTGTAAAGCGTCGGAACGAATCTAACTTTTCTTTGATCTGCTTTCCTGCAAGAGGAGTAAAATGGGTGGACTCCTTTCGGTACACTTAGATACCTCTAATATTCGTCAAATTGAACAATAAGATTTCGAAAGAAATTAATATATATTACGCACATATGAATTTTGTAGTTGGTTTTGTGTCTCCGTTTTGTGTATACTTCCGTAGAATTACAAGTAAAGGTTCATGGAGTAATATTGTAAGTATCCAGTTCGGCGGATCCGAAGCAAAGATTATCTGTAAAAAGACGATATGTGGCAACATTCATATCTGCCGTCAAACACCTGGCCTCCGGGTAGTGAGATGTTTCAAAAGTTGTCATAAATATTCGGCATTTGGTAGGAACTAAGCCGACTAAAGAGAACAGAACTGGATCCAACGAAAGCAATTGGAATAATGCCTACAGCTAATGTCTTAAGGATGTGTGTGTAGCCGTTGGGTGGGGTCGAGGATGTGGTGGGATTCATATTGGTAAAGTCTATACATTGAAGTTTTACTTTGAATTATCAGCTAAAGCGTGTAATGGAGAAAGGTTTTATTGGATATGTCTGTAGGGTAAGGGGAATTCAGTTGCTTATATTTTGAGGTGAACGAAAGGGTTTCTGTGTGCGGTGGTGGGGAGGTTGCAGACAGAGAATATATATAGTCAATGATAGTGATAGATAGCGCCAATTGATAATAATATTAAAAGAAGAAATATTACAAGAGTATAGGTTTATTTTCAAAGCAGATGTATGAAATAAATGTGAGTATTTATTCTAAAAGCAAGGCATGTTATCGGATTTTTATTTTTGCGTAAGCTAATATTATATTAAATAATGTTAACTGATTTTAGTGGAATTAAAGGGTGAAATTCAATGTATGTACTTAGATTAGTACTATATTAAATTATATTACATTATATTAAATTATCTGACTTCAGTGGAATTGAGGAGTGACCTTAAGTGTATGTGCTTAGAGAAATACAGGGTATATTTAATAAGTCAACACTTCTCAGACGAGGGTTGTGATGCATATGGCAAACGTTTTTAGGGGGTCTAATATATAAACACCCCCACAAATGCGTGTGCGTCCCAATAATTGGCCAACATAGTCAGCCCATCATATTGTAGAGGAACACACATCTTTGTATATATATATATATATATATATATATATATATATATATATATATATATATATATATATTCTAACTGTTGTGTATTATCAATTATCATGTAATATATTACTAAATCTTATATATACGCATTTATACTATCAACTAATATATATATATATATATATATATATATATATCATATGTGCATAACTTAGTTTTTCTCAAAAATAGACTATATATACCCCTTTATAATAGCGACTAATATATTACAATTTTATAACAATTAAAAATTAATCAGCTATACGAGTGTTCGAGTAGAAAACGGTCGTTTAATATTGAGCACTAACTTGAGAAAGTTGAAATTAAATAGCAAGTCAAACGGCCGGTGTCGCTTGAAATAAATTCGCAAATAATCGTCAACTTAAAATCAAATGTCCAACGTAGAAATTTCTTTATGGAAGTACGTAGAAATGATATTAATAATTAGTATATAAAAAAACATATATTGTCGATAGTATTGCATGGATTTATATTTATATCAATTAGGACACTGACGAAGGATGTAAATACATTTTCCCTGGAGTAATATATACTTATATTGTCGGAAGGTTTGGTTCGATTATTTGTGTGACTGCTTTTTTTCAATGTGTATCAATAACGACAGTTAGTGTGATCTAGAATCTGATTGATCCATATTATTCTCAATAGTCTAGTACTTAGAGTTTACTTATTCTATTTAAACTATGCGTTCTCACACAAATTGTTTTAAGTCAACTCGGGAACACACACACCGGTGGCTTTCGCTGGTGTTTTGGTGGCAGCATCATCATCACGTCATCGTCATTATTATCGTATGATGAGTACCATTTGTATGATAAGTATGACTATCGTTGTTTTCATTATTATTATAAATATTATTATTATTATTATTATTATTATTATTATTATTATTATTATTATTATTATTATTATTATTATTATTAACATTATTATTATTAATATTATTATTATAAATATTATTAATTATAATAATATGATTAGTATTATTATTAATATTATTAATAATATTATTATTATCATTAACATTATTATTAATAATAATATTACTATAATTTTCATTATTATTAGTAGTAGTATTTACTTAATGATTTATAATAGCATGGATTAGACTGAGGCAAATTCTGTGTTTTCATCCGCATAACTATACCGAAAGTTGACCAACGTTTTGCAAAATTATACGGGCATTCTATTAGACATCTAGCTTCTGCTATTTGCTATTCTACAACCTTCATTGAGTTTCCCCGAGCCCATCTTAAATTAGCACACGTCTGGTTGGCAGCTAATTTAACCGAAGTATGTGCTTGTGCAATCATTTATGTAGACACTATATTGTATTCTCTAAAATAAAACTATTACATCGGACACATACTAATCGAATACATTATATTTAAGGGCTGTTTATTGTCTGTATGACGTATAATGCTAAAACACCAGAATAGTTCGTGACGAAATAAATCCCAACATGTTAACAGAAATTACCCGTATGTTCATTCACTAGAACCGAAATTATATTCTTATTCTAGATTTAAAATTCGACTACGACATATTGACAAGGAAAAGCAGTACGTGTGCGTATCTAATCCGTAGTAAATACTGATTGAAAGATCGCCATTATATTCATGAATAAAAGTGTATGATCTATTGTATCATTGCACTATAAAATAATACACCAATGGGCGGGGTTATACACATCATTATTCTCCATGTAGTTGTTTACGGTTTATTTATTTAAAACCCAAACATCTGATTAGTCGTGTTAAGGCAAATACTTGGAATTAGTCAGGGAGTAAGAAATGCTTGAATAATTTTCTCTACACTTACAATTCCGGGAAGAAGGTGTGTGTATGTGTGTGGCTGTGTGTGGGTGTGTGTGGGTGTGTGGGGGGGGTGCGTGTGTCTGGGTGTGTGTGGGGTGTAGCTTTTAGTCGAAGTTATTTTTACTATTACTACTTTTCTTCCTACAACTTTTTGGTTTTAGTCGAATTTTTTTTTTCTATATCAGATGTAGTAAAACAAAGTTGTGTTTGTTGTTTTAATTCTCTGCCCCTCCTTACTGTGTCATATCTTTCCACAACCTTCTATGAAGGCATTTATTTTTTTAAAAACCTGTATTGTATATTGATGTATATCAGCGACATGCGGATTAATGTTATATAAGGACAACTGTGGTCTATTCGTCCAGCAATGAATAAATGTAAGAGACAAAATTACGTTTTTAGAAAAAAAGTATCTTAAATCGGCCGAAATATATCTGTTCCATGACAGGAAGTTTGGTTTGAGTTCAACATCCCTATAACACATTGGAAAAAGTATATTTCAGCTGACGATATGTTCAAAGATAAAGTGCAGCGCTTATTCAAAAACGAAATACATTCCAGCCTCATAATATAACACAGTAGTTATATTCGCCTTTTTAAAATATATATGATATGTATATGTGAACAACATTTAACATACAATAATATAAGCTATAGTGAACTTAAACGTTTATAACCAGAATACATTTGTATTGCATGCATTTAATTATTAAACTGCCAGTTCTAACTAAAAAATAAAATCATTAATGAATCATATTCCAATTTTACCTTGCAATTATATTCATTTTGTATGCAATTGAAATACTGTTTTGCCATGTTTTTATGTTTTAGTAGTGTTGCTTACGTTCGTACAGTTTCGTAAATAATGCGTCGAAACAGTTTATTAGTATCGTTATTTATTGTGTCATTTTGTAAGAAACTGAATGATATTAAAAAATAAACATACGCCTTATGTAAAAACATATGTAAGGAGTTGTCGCAGTATTAGTAGAAATTGTTTCGGACTCCTTGTCGTCTCGAGACATAATTGTATAGCTCATGTAAGTGTGCATGGGCTCGTACTGATTAGTTGTATAATCCTGAGTAATACTTCTCTTTAAACGGTATAGTGTAAGTTCCGTGACACACAAACAATACTAGATACGTTGAATCAATTCCAGGATGAACACATAGATACCGGATTTTCGTTTAAGATTCTAGTCCATATTTCTGCTTTATTGATAGTGAGATATTATATAGAATCAACACTTTCCTAAAGGTATTAGTAAAACGAATGCAGTAGCGCCGACGTGACTGGAATCTACGACTGTAACAATAACACAACGTTAAAAAGTGTATTCGTATGAATCAACATGGTACAACTTTGTTAACCGTCTTGATTCTGGTGTAGGCATTATAGCAGGAGGGACCACGTGATAGTTGCCAAAAGCAATAAGCGAGAGTTATACTATGGAACGACTCAAATCGAACTTGCGACACCGAAGTCGCTAGTCCGTGTCGTTAACCACTTGCCAACCGCTACTACGATAATACCTGGGAGTACTAGAACTAATAATAATAGTAACATAGGTTTTCTAAAAACGATATACAAAAAATGAACACGTGCTATTTAACGCTTTTTATGCTAGTGCTTTGCTAATGTTAATCACATTTTAATTAATTTAAAAATAAGTCCTTATCAAATCTAAAATTAAAATGATAACATTAGGCATAAAAAACATTTAATTATTGGATAAGATATTTGTAGAATTTGAAGTGCATTGCTTCAACAAGATTATGTGTACTCTGTTTTTAAATACTTAGCTTTTCTAAATAATTAATTTAAAAGGTAAGCCTGTCATATTGATGTGAAAAATGTGACATTTAGCATTTTCTTAATCATAATTTATATTTTAAACTACTTGATATTTAATCAAGTAGCTTAACATATAAATTATGATTAATGAAATGCTAAATGTCACATTTGTGTACATCAATATGACAGTCTTACATTTAAAATTAATAATTTAGAAAAGCTAAGTATTAAAAGCCTCTATAATTAGCTTACATTAAAAAGTATATTAGACATAGTAACTGGTCTCTAATAAGAAAGTCAAGCCAAATTAAATATGAAACATCTATGAAACTTACACATCAGTAAATGAGCAATTATTAAACCAAAATGTATTTGCAATTATAACATTTATGCTATCCTATATAATAGCAACACTTTTATGGACATATTTATGAACCACACATGAGAAAGCAACGAATCAATATGCGTACATGAAGAATCTGATTACCTACATCCGTCATAAATATATTTCAGGTGTTATCGAATGTAGACTTTTTCAATAAATGATCTATCTATAATATTATGTTAAGACGATCACACGGTTCAAGAAAATCAGGTGTTAACAGTGAAATGAAATACAACATGTGAGATGTTAAATGTTAAAAAGTAAAGAAGGAATAGAAATAATATTTTTTTTACTCTGTTATATTATCCACAGATTGAAATGAACCTTGTTAAGCAATATTAATATCCTTTTTTTTCTGAAACTAATCCCCGAGATGAAATATTTCACAAAAGTAAATTAAAACTACATGATGGAATAGTAACTTAAACAGTTACTTTTACACACAATGCAAAATGTTTCCAACGAAAAACTAACGGTGTTTGATACCATAGTCATATATTTATGTTCTACTTCTTTTATAAACATCGATCAATAGTGTTATACAGTGTCAATGTTTAATCGAGTATTTTTAGATTCATCACCTCTTTTACAAATCTATTGTTGGGTATATCGTATACATATATATGTATATATTTTAATTAGAATATTTTTAAATGATGGAAATTAAAAACAGAAAAAATCAAAGATATTGTGTATGTATCCATCAACGTGTTGTCTTCATTTAAAAACTTATTCGAGATGATCAATTTGAAGAAATATAACACACACTTTGAAAATATTTGGGCTTTTTTGTGTCGTAAAAATACAAAATATGTAATGCGTATACAGCATGTAATTTCGAGGTAAAAATAATGCTTTTGTTCTGTTTTAGAACGTAGCATAGCCGTTAGAATTCAAAATGGGTAATAAGTTAATGACATGGAATTCTTTGGGTTTTTGTCACGTCAAAATCGCACAAAATGATTTAAATTATAACTACTATATTTCGTTTAAAACAAAATACATTCCATGGTATATACACATTTGAATTCTAAAGTTCGGAAACAAACAGACCATTAGTTTTACGTCACAAACGCAGCAAAACTGTTCAGATTTTGTACTTGCATTTAATTTCTTCAAATCGAAAATCGTGAGGCATGACTAAAATAAAGACAAAACGTTGATGAATATGTACATACTATTTGCGTTTTGCTTTTTCATTTTCATTCACGTTATATTCTGTTATATGCTTATTTATTTCCCAATACAATACTTTTTTGTACATCTCACATTCGTTTCACAGCAAAATTAAGAGAAATAAAAAGTATTTAAATAAAGTTCATGCAATCAAGGTAAAATTGAAATAGCTTATGTAAATATTTTATTTAAATAACAGTCATATTCATTTAGTTTGGAATTATATGCCCATATGTAAATTAGTCTGCAAAATAGTTTTCAAAACGGATTTCTATATAGTATTAAAATAGTGCTTCCATAACCTGCCTTATTACCTTAGAAATACGGGAAGTGGGTATTAAGCAAATATATATATATATATTTTAGTAATAGTTTGTTTAAATAATACATAAATAGCAGGTTATAATTAAACATTATACACAATTAAACATTTATAATACATATAATATATTTTATTCGAAGTATTTCCTAATCATAGAGACACTGAGTAGCTATATTTATTAATCGGATAGATATATTGGGATCAACGAGGAATTTTGAACTTTTCCCCGTGTGGTGATTAATTATATAAACATCTATGTTTTTAAACTAATTTTTAAATCAGAGTTAAATTAGTTCGCTACAGAGGTATCGCGGACTTAATTTGCATGTTTTCTTTATCTATACTAAGCATTATAGCTATATTACAAAACCATCAATTGGTATAAAAGGCCGATACTAATTTAAACAACACGGTGATATAAGTACAATACTGTATTTAAAGTAATGCAGAATAGTTTATTACTAAAAGCCTGCCCCCGATACTGTTTGCTAGCATGACTGTCACAACACAAAGTCGTAACTCTATTCATAGTGTTTGTAAGAGTTCATCTACACTCAAAATAGGATAGATCAGCATCGGGCAATAACACTCATCGATTTAGCGCTGCTTATGTTGCTGTTTATTTGTATGAATTCCGTAATTTACGGTTCTTCTTGATGTGGTTTTTTTTTCAATATATATCAACCGCTTTCAAGCAATCTGCTTGTCCAGACTAAATATATTCCATTGGTCTCCTTGCTCCAATATCTAATTAAAAAAACTCTCGAAAATCATGTATGTTTTTACTAAACACTTTGAAACATTTCACAAAAGTAGACAAACTTTGTCAGGCC
>OY744540.1:51155765-51230765 GCA_963556195.1 Sepiola atlantica
TTGCGTGTAAGAATGTTGGCGAACGTATAGCTTTTGAATGATTTGAAAACGTATCATATGTTCAATCTATCCATTTCGCCGTTTAGGCAACCCATAATTTAAAATCAAATTGCAGACATAATTTAATAGACGGACACTCATGTTTAAATTAGCTCAGAATTAAACATACGTATATTATTTCATATAATAAGACATGCTTACTTAAATGCATTGTTAATGGTTTATGGAAACGAATTGCTTTTAAATTACTTCCATTATCCAATATTAGGTTGTATTTAATAGCAACTGTTTTTCATCGCGTATCTACATGAAATAAGTAACATCATTATCCAAACGTATGACTAATCACGTGAATATTCTTGTAAAAATCTGTTTTACATGAACATAAATCAGTAGATTTTCATGAAGAGACTGAATGCACAACGCAATAAATCTAATGTCTATGAGTGGCACCCATGGGTGTTATATATCATTATATAGCTTAGATGATACCTGATTGATTTATTAATTTCAAAAACACAAATACAAAGCTCTAATAAAATAATTAAACTTCATTTACAAATGAACGATGTACATCGCTGAGTTTTACTATTTATAATGACTGGACCATTTGAATGTGTTCATATTAGTTGAGGACATATAATTGCCACCATTTTTGCAATGTGTTCCATGTTTGCAGCTCGTGTGTGAGCAAGTTCAATTGCCCTGACTTCTTCTAGTGTTAGCTTCATTGTAAAAGTGTCTCTTAACAGCCTTTTTTTAACCTTAGAAAACCAACAGCTATGATTTATCTTGGCTAATCGTTCCCCGTCTCTATATTGGAGGTCACATGTTGATGCAATGGTTCTTAGCTTGGGTTAATAGGAGTCCATGTTTTCGTCTGTATTTTGCATCGCCCGTCGAAATTTGGAAATTTTGCAAGATGTGTTTTTTAAGGCATTACGTAGTAAGATAGTGATTTCTTCACTGTTTCATATTGGTGTTGTATCTTCCGCTTCAGTGGTGTATCCGATGCTGTTATGTGTGTCCGTAGAATTGTGAAAGATGCCGGAAACTTTGTCCCCGGCATGTTGTATGGCATATTCCGTTTTCAGTCAGTGTCAATATCGTAAGCAATGAATATGTTTCACAATGCATCTATCTACATTACTAGTGAATGCCAATTATAATTTGGCAAGAATGTCGCTGAAATTAAAGAAAACGGGAAAATATCCGCTAGCCTTATATTTTTCTTCTCTCGTGTAGAGTTTTCTTGAAGAGTAACGTAAGCACGTCATTTACATTCTTGTCGTCGTTGCCAGAGGTAATGTCGTAGACTCGTCTCGCGACGTATAAACCAAAGGTAAAAATAAAGAAAGAAACAATATGCGGAGTTATGTGTGTGTTTACATTTTGCGCCAGATAAAACTGATTGTTTTCTTTCGACGCTATTTATTACCGGTGTTACTTAATGTGCATCCTCGGTAATCTCTAAACCTCCGATATGTAAAGGTAGGCAGATCTCACTGATCACTAAATACTTTACATTATCTCTTAGAAAAGGGGTCGGTTTATTTCAAATCGCTTTAAGGGCACCTACTGAAAAATACTCTACGGGGTTCTAATAATAATTACACGTAGCCAAAGTGTATTCTTTTCTTATTGCGCTGTATGTTCCCTTTGCCCAGCGCTAGGCCCGGGGCTACCTCTTTCTGTCTTTTTACCTACATTCATAATGATATTTTTTCCAGCCGGGGATACATCCTTGGCGTAATTCTAGAAAACCAGCATTTCCTTCTGTATATTCACACTTACTTTTCTCTGAATGAGGTATCGTTCGCTTCAAGGTGGGGCATGCTCTTACATATTATTTCTCTCCTTCAGGAGAGGGTTATTGCGGATGTTATGAGTAATCACAATAACGGAGTGCCGGCGGTGTAGTTCGAAACTATATTTACACCAGACCTCAGAACTACATCCCCACTGAGGAGCTCTTTTATTTTACCTTGCCAGCCTTGTCACACTATACTCAAGTAGAAAGAAATGACTTTCAACGAGAATTCAGCATGACTAGATTGTCGGCTGTTTAATAACAGATGCGTTTTGCCTTGGCAGCATTCTGAGAAACTTGCTGCAACCTCGTTAGTAATAAGACTGATTTATGACAGAATCACGAAAGAAAAGGCAGTATACTGGGAGATGCATTGTACCAGACATCAACACTTAAATGGAGGGTTATTTATTGTCGATCACTTCGGGTGGCACTAAGGGGGAATCTCCAACGTGTATGTACTCGGCCCGTTTTGTACATCACCAACATTCCCGTCGAGTATGCTTATTTTTTAATCGTTAATACCAGCATAAATATTAGCCTTGAGTATGGGTTGCCGGCTTCCTCCAAGTAATGAAGTGTACACGGGATATTAAATTCACAAGCAACCCCCTGTCGAATATATATCCCGGTCATGGGAATGTGACATACAACATCTGGTATTACTAAATGGTTACATATCTGATACGACCAGGTTCCACGTCGCTTTACTTTTGGGATCAAACTAGAACGTGTGTGTTAACGTTATTTTCGTGACCAGCCTAAAGTGTGCCATAATTTTGGTGGAGTGATAAGCCTTTCCTGGCAGTTTACAAGTAACAGGTACAACAATGTAATATACATAGATATGGCTATGTGCTTCGTAAACATATTTTATATGTGTAAGTGGTCGCTAAATCATCCTTTTAACAATTACCGTAGCTTATATATAGGAATATGCATATACATCACCATCTAAAGTATTTTACGGGAGGGTTGCAATTCATCTACCACATACATTTATTAAACAGAAATAGACAGCCACATGACACCAGCGAAAAAGATTAACGATTTAAATGTCGAGTTACATGCATAAGAGAGAAAGAATAAGAGAGAGTTATAAAGAGTGAGAAGAAATATATATATATATATATATATATATATATATATATATATATATATATATATATATATATATTTATTAATATTAAATAAAGTATTACAACAACATCCGGACCAAGAACATCGGACCTTCATAAGCGGAGTCGTATAGCTTAATGAGTGAGAACACCCGCCAGGAATTTACAAAATATTACCGTTGGAAAGATGGAACACTTATAGATTTAAAATTGTCACGTGCGTGGAATATACGTGGTCAGTTATGAAAAAGTTTCCGATCAAAACAACAGCGACGCTGTACATCGAAAAAGCAAGAGATTAAAGGGGAATAACGTTAACTGTTGGACAGATGGGAACCTAGCAGTTTTAAATTGTCACTTTAACATATTATTTCAATATCATTTTTAACTTAATATAATTTTTTTTTATTTTTAACGTTATATCCATTTACTTTCGATAACATATATAGCGTCTCTATTAGTTAAATTTGAATACTTTCCATAACGTCGAATCGGATGGATCAAAAATACCAAACACATACGAAGTAGCAAAGAAGTCACTGACCGACTATTTCACACCGCAAAGAAATATGTCTTATGAGATCTTCAAATTTCGACGCGCATCGCAGAATGTTGACGAAAATCTAGACTCATTTCATGTGAGATTGAGAATATTAGCGTCCACGTGTGACTTCATGGATACAGATCGGGAAGTCCTCGCACAGATCGTCCAAGGCTGTTCGTTCTCTAAGGTGAGACGAAGGGCACTACGAGACAACTCCACACTCAAACAAGTGCTAAACGAGGCCAGAGCAATTGAATTAGCTCGCACACGGGCCGCAGACATCGAGCGGGAAGAGGTGGTGCGTACCCTGTCGTCACATAACAATAAACGAGACCGCAGGCAGTACACACACATAGAAAAAGAAAAACAATACCGACGAAAAACGCAACTACGGACACACACAAGGCAGTAATCGCCAGTTTACTCCGAGAACCCAGCCAGGTAGAAAAGACTCCGGACATGTCTGCCACTACTGTGGATACTCAGCAACACATGTGAAGTGTCATGGACAAGAATGTCGGAACTGTCGGAAAAAGAACCACTTCGCAAAAGTATGCAAATCAAAACCGGTAAGACACATTTCTTACTCATATCGAAATGATATTGAATCCCTTTCTACGTCGAGTGATGAGTCTGTCTACACAGTAAACACTCCCACGTCGACAAAAACACCCACTGCCACCATCCTCGTTAATGACTCCCCAGTGACCTTCGTTTTGGATACCGGTGCCAGTGTAAACATAATGTCTGGACGCACGTACGACGGTCTTCAGTACAAGCCGAAAATACACAGCACTGCTACACGGATATTTGCCTATCGGTCTAGGAAAGCTATGCCAGTCCGTGGATTTATCACTACCCCCATCGAATTTAAAGGAAAACGCTGCAAAACAAAAATGTTCGTCATCGACAACGAAAACCCCTTGTTCGGACACGATTTACTAAATCTACTCGGTGCCCACTCTGCTGGGGCACTGGATATGATATCCTTTAATTTTACGTTTAATGTGACAATATCTATCACAGATGAATTCCCCTCATTATTCGACGGAAAGATGGGATAGATTTCGGGACCCACTGTTAAGCTGCACATTGATACCTCGGTCCCACCGGTGACACAGAGACAACGGAGAATACGATTTCACGTGAGGAAGTACGTTGAGTCGGAACTCAAACGCCTCAAGGAGATGGACGTGATTGAGGATGTTACTGGGCCTACCCCCTGGGTAAGTCCCGTGGTGATAGTCCCCAAAAAACCGAGTGGCGTGCGAATCTGCATAGATATAAGAAAAGCAAACGAAGCTATTCAAAGAGTCAAACATCCCATGCCGACCGTGGATGACTTGTTTGCAGATTTAAACCACTCAAAGGTGTTCAGCAAGCTAGACATGTCGAGCGCGTACCATCAATTAGAGCTGAGGGAGTCCAGCAGATACATCACCACGTTAACCACACATGCTCGACTATTCCGATAAAAGAGACTTTTGTTCGGAGTAAATACAGCCTCTGAAATATTTCAAAAAGTCATTGTGGATCTTTTGATGGGGCATTCCAGGAGTCAAACACCTCTCAGACGACATTATCGTCTATGGATGTGACCAGGCCTCACATTATCCCAGTTTGAGGTCCACGATGGAACGACTACAAAATGCCGGGCCGGAGCCAGGCTAAACAGGAAAAATGCCGTTTCTCGGTGAAACAGATCAATTTTTTTGAAAATACCTTCAGTAAAAAAGGGGTATCACCAGACCCAGACAAAATTGCAGCAATTGTAAACTGCAAATCGCCCACCAACGTTGGAAAAGTGAGCTCATTCCTTGGCATGGTCCAATATGTGCCCAGGTTCATCCCGCACTATGCCATTGTCACAGAGCCACTCCGACAACTCACAAGAAAAGACAGAGAATAGAGGTGGTCCCGTCCACCCTGCAGAAAAGAACCGTAGATATAGCCCACCGTACACACCAGGGCATTGTTAAGACGAATCAGCTAATGAGGGAAAATGTCTGGTTCCATGGAATTGACAAGCTGGTGGAGGAGACAGTGTGCAACTGCATCCCTTGTCAAGCTACCATCTCAACATCATCACACCGTGAGCCCATACGCACCACACCACTCACTGCTGCCCCATGTACTGAAATCTCCCTGGACTTCGCAGGTCCTTTCCCATCTGGAGAGTATGTGCTGGTCGTCATCGACGACTACATCAGATTCCCAGAAGTAGAGATACTCCCCTCGGCATCAGCAAAAGTGGTAATTCCCCGCTTCGACGCAATCTTTCCCAGACAAGGATACTGCGATATTGTCAAGTGTGACAATGGTCCCCCGTTCCAACGGCAGGAATTCAAGGATTTTGACATCCAAGCAGAATTCCGCCACAGAAAAGTTACCCCTGCGTGGCCATAGGCAAATGGAGAGGTCGAACGATCTATGAGAACACTAAACAAGTATGTTCGACCAACGACTGTGGAGGGCCTGCACTGGAAAACCCAACTAATTCATTTTCTAAGGCAACCCCCCACAGTACAATCAAAACTTCTCCATTGGAAGCCCTCACTGGAAGGAAGCTGAAAATCGGCGTACCTGCTGTTCTGAAAGTCGATTCACACTCACATAGCGGGGAAGGATGCACGAGGGAAGAGGAAAATGAAGACCTATGCCGACACAAAATAAAAGACAAAGGCCTCTCCTCTTTGCCAAGGTTACGAAGTACTTGTCAGACAGAAACGTCTCAACAAGCTATCCCCACCGTTCGACCCAAAACAACTGACTATTATCGGTATACAGAGTAGCATGGTGACAGCACAAATAGAAGATTACCAAATCACCCGAAATTCCTCTGTCTTTAAGCGAATAAGTCCAGATCATCTTCCCAGAGAAAATATATAATCAGACTCTGAAGATGAGTTATAGTCACATCAACAACAGGAAAACTCAGACTCCAGACACAAAGGCCAGACGCGAGGGCCGCCCACACTGGCAACACCAAAACATACCCCACCAATACGCCCCGAGGACTATATCAGATAGTTAGATGAGTAAAGTCTCTATTCTGTCTTAGAAATTCCGTCAGGTCCACTGAAGAAGAAACGGATTCTGATTCTGAAGAATCGAAAGTCGATCCCCCCCCCCCCATACGACGTAGGTAGTTTTCAATCATGTATTTTACAAAATAAAGCGAAAAAAAAGGATTCATTTTGACTGAGACAATTGTTTAATCGGTTAAAGATACTTTGAGGGTTTCCTTTTGAAATCAGAGGATCCCCATGGACAATATTGCATACATAAATGATGCACGCGTACATTTAATTAAGGTAGAAAGAGGTGTAATGTTTGATCGTAATTTTTTGAAATGACAACAGTTATTTCCCTTGCACTCTAATCATGGTAATCTTTGCTCGTATCACTTCTAATTTCAGTGAATGACCACGTCATAACAACATAATACTGTTGGAAGTGCATTTTTCTGAAAGGCTGGGAAGGCAGTTCTGGTGCCAAACACCACACGGAGCTGTACTGCATAAAATCAACGAGATACATCTGATGAAATTTTATCCGAAAAAACCTTTACTGATAGAACCAATAAAATGAAGTGTCAAATAAACGGGACATGTTGGTGGACAGAGAAAATGTTGGCATTACATTTCGCAAGTGTTCTATCAATACATTGGAAAAGTAGACCGTCAGGGAAACACATTGTTACTAAGAATTTCAGTTATCTTTCTACTTTCAGTCGCAAGTTTGCGAGAAGTGCAAATCATCAGGGCGCGGCGAACAAGTGTTTTGACCAAACTGATCTTTCTACACATAGGAACATGGTATGGCACAAAGGGCTTCTACTGAAAATACGCTCATACGGTATTATTGGGCGATTACTTGATATAATAAAATCGTGCCTAACCAAAAGAAAACTCCAGGTTGTCCTCGATGGCCGTTCATCTAAGGAACATGACATACATGCTGGTGTACCCCAGGGATCTATCTTTGGACCTTTATTTTTCCTGATCCATATAAACGATGTCCCTGATGGCATAGAGTCGGAGATCTGTTTATTTGCTGACGACACCAGGCTTTACTCTCGCCATGTTGGCAAAACAGATGCGATCATATCCGAGGCAATGGCTGAATCCTTACAAAATGACCTCCAGGCTTTAGTGGATTCGGGTTGTAAATGGTTGGTCACTTTTAATGCCGCAAAGACCAAGCTCTTTTCCTTCAATAACTACAAGAAACCGCTCCAACCACCGATTGCCATGGAAAATAACACCTTACCTGAGAGTTCATCATTCAAACTCCTCGGCCTTCACAGGTAACATGAATTGGAACAAATACATTGAATACAGTTCTGAGGCTTCCGCAAAGAAGGTTGTCTCCCTCTACCGTGCTAGTAAACTCCTCACACCTGACATTATCCTGTATCGCTACAAAGCCACCATCCGGCCATGCATGAAGTATTGTTGCAACATCTGGGCTGGTCCATCATCTACTAGTCTCTCCCTCCTTGACACGGTCTAAAAAAGAGTAACACACCTAATAGGTCCCTCACTGTCAACCCAGCTCCAGTCCCTGTCCCATTGCCGCAATGTTGCATCATTGTGCTTGTTTTACAAATTCTTCAATCGATTGTGCTCCGATGAATTGGCTGCCCCCTGGTCGTAAGTTCCCAAGACCAACTCGACAATCGACTAAATCCCATCCATTCAGAGTTGAGGTCCCCAGATGCCGGAGAGCTTTCTACTCAAATAGCTTATTCCTCGTGCTGCTGGCCTCTGGAACCCCCCCTGCCCCTGGTTTCCTCCGATGGTACTGACATGCAGGAATTTAAAAGTAACAGCGAAGATCCCAATTTAGGTTGACCCCCCACCTTCTCCCGTTTATTACAGTGGCGGCCTGCCTTGTCTGTAGTGAACTATGTTAAAAAATCCAAAAAAGAATCCCAACAAATATAAAGGCCCGTAAACGTCGGTTTCCTATATATAGTTGTAGTGAATTTGTTCTCCGTCCTTTCCACTAAAACGTCAAGAAATGGTAAAGAGTCATTCTGCTCCTCTTCCATGGTGAACTGTAATGCTAGGTGGAGCGTATTTAATTTGAGGGGAAAAAAGTATTTGCCTTGTTACGGGACTCAAAAATGGTAAAAGTATCGTCCACGTGACGCCAAAAAGGAATAGGTAAAGTAAACCGAGAAAACAACATGCATTCCTGAAAACCTAGGAAAATATTCGCTAGGATAGCACTGAAAGGACTACCCATCGCCACCCCATCAATCTGCTGATACATTATATTGTTAAAACTTAAACTGACGGACTTAGTGGCTACTCCTATTTGTTCCAAAAAAGTGCTTTCTGGAAAGGCGGTGTCTGTTAATGTGCTACAATAAAGCATATCGGCACATATTTCAATGGTTTCATTCAGGTGTACATTAGTAAATAAGCTGGTAACGTCAAATGAACAAAGAAAGTATATATATATATATATATATATATATATATATATATATATATATATATATATATATATATATATATATATATAGCAGAGTAGAAAGTAAGCATTGGGTTTACTTTAGGCAGCCTCGTAATTCTCGCTTCCCTTATTTTGTCATTTAGTCAATGGTGAATAATTGCTGCGTTATAGGTCAGAATCTATCCATATAACACTTATTGTCGGCTAGGTTTTGACCTTGAAATAGTATTTTTAGCTCCTTAGGTCAAGTTGATGTATGCCTTGCCCGGGCGACTTTATAATATATATATATATATATATATATATATATATATATATATATATAATACTAGTTTTCGGGGAAAAATATTAAATTTACATTGTTTTATTTCAGAATACTTTGGTACAGTTTATAATAATGAAGTGAACAACTGTGATCTGTCTGCCTAGTATTGGTGGGTGTGCGAGCCAGGGACCCCGGGCCGTTAAAAAGCACTACAATATTAGAAGATATTAAACTGCATAGTCATAAATCGGTTAATTTCAAGAATTGTAAAAACTCAGAAACAACTCCTTGAATACTTCGTGAGCCTGGTTATAT
This sequence comes from Sepiola atlantica, assembly GCA_963556195.1. NCBI lineage: Eukaryota > Metazoa > Mollusca > Cephalopoda > Sepiida > Sepiolidae > Sepiola > Sepiola atlantica. The sequence goes on from OY744540.1 coordinate 51,165,284, forward strand.
GAACTGGATAATTGCGACAGAAATGTGGAAACAGTAGCAGCAGGACAGATCATAGCAGCCGTTCTAAATTTATCTACATGTATAATATTGTCGAAAAAATGCATATAAAGTGTTGATATATATATATAGGTAATGTACTGGAATTCTCGATACTCTTAATACAAAAATTAAAACATCCAACTACACACCGCGAAGACAGGGGGTCATCTAACGTAAGCAGGGAGCATCCTATACAAAAGTAAATAATTGTCTGTGCAATTATGTGTTGGGTGATGTGGAGAATGAACTCATCAGCCATACTGTCAGCACAAAAGACAAGTTGATTGCCAATATCAAACTGGTTTTACTTCGTTTCCCAAACGGCCCACTTAAGCCCGCGTGCCTCAGTTCTAGGTGCCACCTGAAAGTCGCTGTGAATTATCAGAATTGCTTTTCCGAGTGGAGTGTGTTCGTGCAAAAGTCCTCAATACATGCCATGTGATTTTTAAAAATATATCAATTATAAGTAAAAATATTGGGTGTAATCTTTATTTTCCAAAGAAAGTTGTCACATATGTTTCTAACACCTGGAATATATATATATATATATATATATATATATATATATATATATATATATGTTAATATATATATATATATATATATATATATATTCAAATATATATGTATATAAACACATACATATATATATATATGAATACATATATATATATATAATTATATATTCATGTTTGCCAATTTGCAGTTCATATATATACATATATATATATATATATATATATACATATATATATATATATATATATATATAGCAGAGAGGGATAGAGAGAGAGAGAGAAAGAAATATCGATAGATAGACAACCACGTTGGATATATATATATATATATATATATATATATATATATATATATATATATATATATATATATATATATATATATGCGTCAGTGCATCTTTGCTCAAATTACATATTGCTCTATTCGTCAATGTTGTTTTTCTGTTATTCTTATCAAATCAATATCTGTATGAGTTTAAAATTCATCTTTGCGTATTATCAAGGTACACTAGAATTACAACTTGGAATAAAAATAGACAACAACTGAATAGCAGTGAAAAAGTCTGCAAAATATAACTGTACAGAGCATTTAATTTGCTGATGTTGGCGGGAAAAATGAATTTATTTTTCATTAATTTATTTTTTAATTAATTTATTTTTCGCTAGCAAAAAGTAAACTCAACTAATTAACTTGGCCGTTCGCCCAAGAAGGCTGCTTCAATTTATTATTTCATATTGGGAAACTTAAAATTGTCGGAAAGACAATTTCAGATGTGTATATGAAAATTCGCATAGAGATACGGGTACATATTAGCGCATACACAGGTTGCCGTTCTACGTGAATTTGTCTTTTAAAATTGGGCGTTGCAAAAACATACAACATATTTACTTTTTTGCATGTAAATACGCAAAAATGTTGCGGAAATAATTATAAGAGATCCAATAACAAACTGCAGAATCGGGAATTAATTTTGCGTATTTTGTGTATGAAATCTGAAGTCTATTAGAGGAAACAGTCTATATGGTTTAATGTTTCCAATTAATACGCATTTTATATATATATATATATATATATATATATATATATATATATATATATATATATATATATATTTATATATATATATATATATAGTATACATTTTGTATATATATACATATATATATATATAGAGAGAGAGAGAGAGAGAGAGAGAGATAGAGATACAGATCAGACAAATTAGTGAAAACCTCTATATAATAAATAATACTTTATTGGATACACACACACACATATATATATATATATATATATATATATATATATATATATATATATATATATATATATGTGTGTGTGTGTGTGTGTGTGTGTGTGTGTGCTGCCATCTCATCATATCACAAGAGACAGAATAAGGAAGCAATGTGTATATCGATTTTAAAACAGATAAAATATTAACAACATTGCAGACAAATAAAAATTAAAAAGAAGTGTTATAAATGTAAGATAAGTATAAATAGTCAGGTAAATCCTCGAAAAATGGCACTACACAAAACACGACACTCTTGAAAACAGTTGAACTATAAATAAGAATCGTCGAGTGCTGAAACCGCCGAATACAGTTTAACAACATTTATGATGAAGCTAAACAAACACAAGTAAACATATTGAAGCAATATAAGGAGAATCTAACAGAACTGAAACTGCAAACGACAATAACGAAGAAAGTAAAAGAATCTGGAACCTCATCACTAATGACACAATAATCACGTGATGTTAAAAACAATGGTCATTAACCATTTAGGACTGTGACGAAACCGCTTCCAAATACGTCCTTATATATATATATATATATATATATACATATATATATATATATATATATATATATATATATACATATATATATATATATATATATATATATATATATATATATATATATATATATATATATATATATATATACAGAGAGAGAGAGAGAGTAATTAAATACTTTAAACATATAAATAATATCTTTAGACTATCAGGATAAAATATTATCTAAAGAATAACATTTGTAGACTATCAGGATAAAAACAAAGCTCAATATATTGTATAGAGCAATAATATTTATTGAATGACATTTATTTTTGACTACCATTTACTTTCTGCTTTTGCCTTTAATCGGCTTCTTTGACATCTTTCTTTAAATTGTTTTACACTTTATGACTTGGATGAACTGTACAAGTTTATCAAAAAAGAGTGTTTTGGGCCAATATATTTGATATTTTTCTGATATTTTGATATATTTCCAAAGCTTAATCTTGTGACCTGCAGTAATATCATTGCGGTAATGGTCTTCTGAGGAGAAGATGTTCTTTGAAAACGTATGAGTTAAGGACGTAATATCACTCCTTGTTTTTGAACTTTAACAAAATCTGATTAATTTCTTATTCTAGTATGACATTCAATTCATATATATATATATACATTAAGATATATATATATATATATATATATATATATATATATATATATATATATATATGTATATATATATATATTAGTATATGTACTAGCAATACCTGCCCGTTTCCCCGGGAAGCAGTTGATTGAAAGGGGGGACTTTAATTAAAGAAATATTTTACTTGGAGAATTCAATAATTTTAACAGCATAGTTTAGAAAATGTGTAGATCAACATCCTCAGCTAAATCGTACATCCCCTTTAAAATTGAGATTATTTGTAGGGTAATTTAAAATTATTAGGGCAGTAAACTAATTCATCTTTTAACCTTACCTCTAAGTTCGACTGGCAAGCTCGTAAAACCACACATAATCGACACAGAAAAGGTTCCACCAAAATAATGAACTACAGAATTCAGCTCCAGTGGCAACAAATAGTAAACTGGCGTATACTCCTAGAATGGCCTTAAAATGGAGGATTATTTTACATTTAATTCTTTATGCGAAACTATTCTTCCACTCTTAATTCTAAAATATATATTTTTTGTTTCTCTTTCTGTCAGGTTTTTAGGCTATACACACGTACTCACCTAATGAAGTAGAATCCCATTTTATTCGATGGTGGCGGGTGAGAGGGTTTATCCACAATAATATTCAAACTTTTATTATTTTTTATAACATAAAAATGAGGTTTTAAATTTGATAATTTTAAAATTATTTATTTAATTTTCTACAGAGATAGAGAAACACAATTAAACTCAATTGTTTGAAATTAAAATAAATAAGGACCGTATGGGTAAAAAAAGTAAAATATTAACAATAATTAAATATGGGTAAATTTGCAGATTAACACCCTCCATTAATCCTCACCTTTGAAAATAATGGCCTTCTGCTTTTTTAATACCGTGGAAAACGGAAGAAAACACACCAAATATTTTAGAATTTAGAGTAGGGTTATCAGTGGTACGTATATTTAACGTAAACTGTTCTTCAATTTCCAAGTCATTCTACCAATTTAGGTTACTTAACAATTTGTGTAACCATTGCCATTTAGTCCGAGTGGCAATGTCATAAAACAACACGTAAACTCCTCAAAAAGTTACACCCTCAAAGAACATTTAATATGTTTTTCTTTTTGAAAATAATATTTCTAATAAAAATGTTTATAAAAATTAAACAAGAATGTAAAATATTTGTTTCAATTAATTTAACATAAAACCTGGCCTAATCCAGAGTAACATATGCCATCTTAGCTATAAATAATTGCCATACATTGACAAAATAGACAATTCATGAAAATCATTGTTGTAATCCTGTATAATATATACCAGTTGTCGACGTGTTTAAATTTCATATAAAAAAGAAGAATTACATTTTTCTGTTTCTAATTGAGATATTTATGTTGAAGTTAACCCTTTATTGTAGCGTAAAAATTTAAAAAAATGTCTTCCTAAAATAATTTTAAACACTACTCGGATTATTATATTAAGAATAACTAATACGAACATTAGTATCATAACCTAAATAAATGTACCTTTCTTTACGCCTGATCCAATCGATGATGCATAGAGACGAACAATGCTAACAATAATAATAATATGTAAGCCCAAATGTAATCGCTAGTTAAACAATTATCCACTACTCCTAGCAACGCAATGCAATAGAATATGTAGAATATTTATTTTTAGAACCGATTAAGCCATACATATACGTTTCTATAATGTATACTTAACCAGTGAAATGTGCGTCCCATGATAGACAGAAGCAATGTGTTAAGCATTCGGTTTTAATTTTCTATTAGTCTTTTTGTTTGGTGTTGGCGCGGTTTCAGAGACACACGTCTTAAATCGTGAATTCCTCTAGAAAATGGTGTACCCACGTTACTCAGCATGTTGCCGAAAAAACGTTTTCCATAATTCCTAGTAATAAGTTGATTAATTCAGGAATTTAACTACACGATATTTACGGGTAAGTGTGTATACCGGTCTAAGTTCTATTACATACAATAACTCAGAAGTTGATGTAATATTCACACGAAATGTATATATATATATATATATATATATATATATATATATATATATATATATATATATATATAGTTAAATATATAATACAATCGTTTTAGTCATAAGGATGCTGACTCCTGAAAATAATTTCTCTAAAGTATGATATAAAAGTATAGAAACCGTGGACAACATGAACACACACCGACTATGGTTAATGAAGACATATAGCATCCATACAGTAATGGTTGTGTTTTAACTATTAAAATATACAACACGCCACATATAAATCACGTGTATAGGCATACCTTATCGCATGAATTAGTAATTATTTCTAAGGAGTTATTCACTCAAAACTATATTCAGTTAAGGCGTCGGCTATCCGTGTTAATACATCTAAAACCTTTTTAGTATATTTAATACAAACCCGAATATAAATTGCCAACGATTTACTGAGCATAATTTATCGATTTATTATTTGAGAAATTTACGTCACAAAATTCAATAACCCTAGGCCCATATGAATGTGTAGCATTTCGGAAATCGATCACTTTTAAGATTAATTAGAACTTAAGAAACGTAACTCGCATTACACATAAAACCATGTGAGAATACATGATGCATAAACTGAGGTTATCGTCTCGTTTTTTATTAATAAGAAAAAATTAATTTCACAATTTACTCTTCGATTGAAATAAGTTCCAAGTTGCGTATATTATATATGGGGTTCACAACATACACAAAAACCGTCAATTACAAATACTAAGCATAACGACACACTTACTATCAATGGAATTTAAAACAAAGAAATCTGTCATGTCACACTTGCTCCATATAAGAAACAGTTATTCTGTACTGTTTAACTGATTTAATTTATATCCAATTGTCTTTTATTGAAAGTATTGTTCTTTTATGTAGATGTGTCTGTGTCGCGTATTACTTTCTGTGAATTTCGCCTAAAAATGGCGTAACAAGAAAATGCAATACGGCATTCCTCTATAGAAATCGAAATACCCCGAAAGTAATGCTCTTTAATTCTTCTGTACAACTTTGAGAAACTTTACAATTGTTAAGATATATTTCATGAGTTTAAACATTTAGCGTAGCGATACAAACAACACATACATTGCCCGCTAGTTGCACGCGTGTTTAACTAAATCAAAAGTATTGCATGATTTGCGTAATATATTCTAAATTTGCTGCAGAATATTTTTTTCAACGCATGCTTGTGTGAAGATACATGACAAGGACTATTTGTATGGTGTTTATTGAAAACATTAGGTTCAACTTTAAAAAGGCTATAACCAGAAAGCCTCGGTTACGTGTGAGGGCTTACAAATAGTTAAATTTAAGAGAAGTTAATTTGCAATAGTATTTATTTATTTTGTAAAATTAACGACAACCAAGTTATCTCTTATATAAAGGGCAGTTGTCTATATGTATGTATGTATGTATGTATGTCTGTATGTGAAGCTTCTCCTCAAAAACTATGCGACGACATGTCAAAAAGTTTATATCTTCAGCACCGTACATATCCTGGGATCATAATATCTCAAAATCGCAAATAACGATTCACTCGCTGACAGTCAACCGGACCACTTTCCGACAAAAGGTAGCAGTTTTTTCGTATTTTCCACGACATTTTACACGTTAATATGTAGTGAATTCGAAATAATCTAATGTATTTATGTACTAATCCGATAAAAATGCAAAGTCATTGTAAACATCCCATAATCCCTTGCCGGATGTACCCGGTCTTGCCCTAAATTGTGTCCGGTTCTATCAGATCATCCAATAACTTCTGTCCGGTTGCATCAATAACAACATAGGAATCCTACGTTAAGAGTGTGTAGTGAAACAAGGGTTGCTCAATCACATCCGCACCTGTCCCATAATCCCTTGCCGGATGTACCCGGTCTTGCTCAAAATTGTGTCCGGTTATATCAGGTCATCATGACGTCAGAGAGTGGCAGTTTTTTTTCCCTCACACACTTTCTTTCATAATTATTAATAGACGCTAATATTTCCCCCCTCCCTCCCTGTGGCTGTTCTGTTATCATGATAGGAATTACCTCCTCCTTTCAGGCCAAATTGGGGGGGGGGGGTTACGGTATTCGCCGGTGTGAGCATTACCTCCTCCTTTCTTGAGAAGTGTTGAGGTAGGGTAGTATCGGTTCCGTTGTCATGATGCACTGATCCCATGCATTATCTCCTCCTTTTTTGAGAAATGTTGAGGTAGGGTCGTATCGGTTCCGTTGTCATGATGCCCTCATCCCATGCATTATCTCCTTTTTTTAGTGTTGAGGTAGGGTCGTATCGGTTCCGTTGTCATGATGCACTATTCCCATGCATGATCTCCTCCTTTTTTGAGAAGTGTTGAGGTAGGGTCGTATCGGTTCCGTTGTCATGATGCACTATTCCCATGCATGATCTCCTCCTTTTTTGAGAAGTGTTGAGGTAGGGTAGTATCGGTTCCGTTGTCATGATGCACTCATCCCATGCATTATCTCCTCCTTTTTTGAGAAGTGTTGAGGTAGGGTCGTATCGGTTTCGTTGTCATGATGCACTCATCCCATGCATGATCTCCTCCTTTTTTTAGAAGTGTTGAGGTAGGGTCGTATCGGTTCCGTTGTCATGATGCACTATTCCCATGCATGATCTCCTCCTTTTTTGAGAAGTGTTGAGGTAGGGTAGTATCGGTTCCGTTGTCATGATGCACTCATCCCATGCATTATCTCCTCCTTTTTTGAGAAGTGTTGAGGTAGGGTCGTATCGGTTCCGTTGTCATGATGCACTCATCCCATGCATTATCTCCTCCTTTTTTGAGAAGTGTTGAGGTAGGGTCGTATCGGTTCCGTTGTCATGATGCACTCATCCCATGCATTATCTCCTCCTTTTTTGAGAAGTGTTGAGGTAGGGTCGGTTTCGTTGTCATGATGCCCTCATCCCATGCATTATCTCCTTCTTTTTTGAGAAGTGTAGAGGTAGGGTCGTATCGGTTCCGTTGTCATGATGCACTCATCCCATGCATTATCTCCTCCTTTTTTGAGAAGTGTTGAGGTAGTATCGGTTTCGTTGTCATAGTGCCCTCATCCCATGCATTATCTCCGCCTTTTTTGAGAAGTGTAGAGGTAGGGTCGTATCAGTTCCGTTGTCATGATGCACTCATCCCATGCATTATCTCCTCCTTTTTTGAGAAGTGTTGAGGTAGTATCGGTTTCGTTGTCATAGTGCCCTCATACCATGCATTATCTCCTCCTTTTTTTAGAACTGTTGAGGAAGGGTCGTATCGGTTCCGTTGTCATGATGCACTATTCCCATGCATTATCTCCTCCTTTTTTGAGAAGTGTAGAGGTAGGGTCGTATCGGGAAAATTTTAGGGGTCAGGACGAACTTTTTAGGGGTCAGACCAAATTTTTTTCTTTTTTTTGGTTTTGAACTGAAAATATTTCTCATGGTTGGGGGAGAGTGAAAAATTAGGGGGCTGGAGAGATTTTGGGGTCGGGGAAAATTTTAGGGGTCAGGACGAACTTTTTAGGGGTCAGGCCAAATTTTTTTGTTTTTTTTTTTGTTTTGAAGTCAAAATATTTCTCATGGTTTGAGGAGAGTGAAAAATTAGGGGGCTGGAGAGATTTAGGGGTCGGGGAAAATTTTAGGGGTCAGGACGCACTTTTTAGGGGTCAGGCCAAATTTTTTTGTTTTTTTTGTTTTGAAGTCAAAATATATCTCATGGTTGGGGGAGAGTGAAAAATTAGGGGCTGGAGAGATTTAGGGGTCGGGGAAAATTTTTGGGGTCAGGACGAACTTTTTAGGGGTCAGGCCAAATTTTTTTGTTTTTTTTTGTTTTTTTTTGTTTTGAAGTCAAAATATTTCTCAGGGTTGGGGGAGAGTGAAAAATTAGGGGGCTAGAGAGATTTAGGGGTCGGGGAAAATTTTAGGGGTCAGGACGAACTTTTTAGGGGTCCGGCCAAATTTTTTTTTGTTTTTTGTTTTTTTTTGTTTTGATTTCAAAATATTTCTCAGGGTTGGGGGAGAGTGAAAACTTAGGGGGCTGGAGAGATTTAGGGGTCGGGGAAAATTTTAGGGGTCAGGACGAACTTTTTAGGGGTCAGGCCAAATTTTTTTGTTTTTTTTTGTTTTTTTTTGTTTTGAAGTCAAAATATTTCTCAGGGTTGGGGGAGAGTTAAAAATTAGGGGGCTGGAGAGATTTAGGGGTCGGGGAAAATTTTAGGGGTCAGGACGAACTTTTTAGGGGTCCGGCCAAATTTTTTTGTTTTTTTTTGTTTTGAAGTCAAAATATTTCTCAGGGTTGGGGGAGAGTGAAAAATTAGGGGGCTGGAGAGATTTAGGGGTCGGGGAAAATTTTAGGGGTCAGGACGAACTTTTTAGGGGTCAGGCCAAATTTTTTTGTTTTTTTTTGTTTTGAAGTCAAAATATTTCTCAGGGTTGGGGGAGAGTGAAAAATTAGGGGGCTAGAGAGATTTAGGGGTCGGGGAAAATTTTAGGGGTCATGACGAACTTTTTAGGGGTCAGGCCAAATTTTTTTGTTTTTTTTTGTTTTGAAGTCAAAATATTTCTCAGGGTTGGGGGAGAGTGAAAAATTAGGGGGCTGGAGAGATTTAGGGGTCGGGAAAATTTTAGGGGTCAGGACGAACTTTTTAGGGGTCAGGCCAAATTTTTTTGTTTTTTTTTTGTTTTGAAGTCAAATTATTTCTCATGGTTGGAGGAGAGTGAAAAATTAGGGGGCTGGAGAGATTTAGGGGTCGGGGAAAATTTTAGGGGTCAGGACGAACTTTTTAGGGGTCAGGCCAAATTTTTTTGTTTTTTTTGTTTTGAAGTCAAAATATATCTCATGGTTGGGGGAGAGTGAAAAATTAGGGGGCTGGAGAGATTTAGGGGTCGGGGAAAATTTTAGGGGTCAGGACGAACTTTTTAGGGGTCCGGCCAAATTTTTTTGTTTTTTTTTGTTTTGAAGTCAAAATATTTCTCAGGGTTGGCGGAGAGTGAAAAATTAGGGGGCTGGAGAGATTTAGGGGTCGGGGAAAATTTTAGGGGTCAGGACGAACTTTTTAGGGGTCAGGCCAAATTTTTTTGTTTTTTTTTGTTTTGAAGTCAAAATATTTCTCAGGGTTGGGGGAGAGTGAAAAATTAGGGGGCTAGAGAGATTTAGGGGTCGGGGAAAATTTTAGGGGTCATGACGAACTTTTTAGGGGTCAGGCCAAATTTTTTTTTTTTTTTTTTTTTTTTTTGTTTTGAAGTCAAAATATTTCTCAGGGTTGGGGGAGAGTGAAAACTTAGGGGGCTTGAGAGATTTAGGGGTCGGGGAAAATTTTAGGGGTCAGGACGAACTTTTTAGGGGTCAGGCCAAATTTTTTTGTTTTTTTTTGTTTTTTTTTGTTTTGAAGTCAAAATATTTCTCAGGGTTGGGGGAGAGTTAAAAATTAGGGGGCTGGAGAGATTTAGTGGTCGGGGAAAATTTTAGGGGTCAGGACGAACTTTTTAGGGGTCCGGCCAAATTTTTTTGTTTTTTTTTGTTTTGAAGTCAAAATATTTCTCAGGGTTGGGGGAGAGTGAAAAATTAGGGGGCTAGAGAGATTTAGGGGTCGGGAAAATTTTAGGGGTCAGGACGAACTTTTTAGGGGTCAGGCCAAATTTTTTTGTTTTTTTTTTGTTTTGAAGTCAAATTATTTCTCATGGTTTGAGGAGAGTGAAAAATTAGGGGGCTGGAGAGATTAAGGGGTCGGGGAAAATTTTAGGGGTCAGGACGAACTTTTTAGGGGTCAGGCCAAATTTTTTTGTTTTTTTTTGTTTTGAAGTCAAAATATATCTCATGGTTGGGGGAGAGTGAAAAATTAGGGGGCTGGAGAGATTTAGGGGTCGGGGAAAATTTTAGGGGTCAGGACGAACTTTTTAGGGGTCCGGCCAAATTTTTTTGTTTTTTTTTGTTTTGAAGTCAAAATATTTCTCAGGGTTGGGGGAGAGTGAAAAATTAGGGGGCTGGAGAGATTTAGGGGTCGGGGAAAATTTTAGGGGTCAGGACGAACTTTTTAGGGGTCAGGCCAAATTTTTTTGTTTTTTTTTGTTTTGAAGTCAAAATATTTCTCAGGGTTGGGGGAGAGTGAAAAATTAGGGGGCTAGAGAGATTTAGGGGTCGGGGAAAATTTTAGGGGTCATGACGAACTTTTTAGGGGTCAGGCCAAATTTTTTTGTTTTTTTTTGTTTTTTTTTGTTTTGAAGTCAAAATATTTCTCAGGGTTGGGGGAGAGTGAAAACTTATGGGGGCTGGAGAGATTTAGGGGTCGGGGAAAATTTTAGGGGTCAGGACGAACTTTTTAGGGGTCAGGCCAAATTTTTTTGTTTTTTTTTGTTTTTTTTTGTTTTGAAGTCAAAATATTTCTCAGGATTGGGGGAGAGTTAAAAATTAGGGGGCTGGAGAGATTTAGGGGTCGGGGAAAATTTTAGGGGTCAGGACGAACTTTTTAGGGGTCCGGCCAAATTTTTTTGTTTTTTTTTGTTTTGAAGTCAAAATATTTCTCAGGGTTGGGGGAGAGTGAAAAATTAGGGGGCTGGAGAGATTTAGGGGTCGGGGAAAATTTTAGGGGTCAGGACGAACTTTTTAGGGGTCAGGCCAAATTTTTTTGTTTTTTTTTGTTTTGAAGTCAAAATATTTCTCAGGGTTGGGGGAGACTGAAAAATTAGGGGGCTAGAGAGATTTAGGGGTCGGGGAAAATTTTAGGGGTCATGACGAACTTTTTAGGGGTCAGGCCAAATTTTTTTGTTTTTTTTTGTTTTGAAGTCAAAATATTTCTCAGGGTTGGGGGAGAGTGAAAAATTAGGGGGCTGGAGAGATTTAGGGGTCGGGAAAATTTTAGGGGTCAGGACGAACTTTTTAGGGGTCAGGCCAAATTTTTTTGTTTTTTTTTTGTTTTGAAGTCAAATTATTTCTCATGGTTGGGGGAGAGTGAAAAATTAGGGGGCTGGAGAGATTAAGGGGTCGGGGAAAATTTTAGGGGTCAGGACGAACTTTTTAGGGGTCAGGCCAAATTTTTTTGTTTTTTTTTGTTTTGAAGTCAAAATATATCTCATGGTTGGGGGAGAGTGAAAAATTAGGGGGCTGGAGAGATTTAGGGGTCGGGGAGTAATTTTAGGGGTCAGGACGAACTTTTTAGGGGTCCGGCCAAATTTTTTTTTTTTTTTTTGTTTTGAAGTCAAAATATTTCTCAGGGTTGGGGGAGAGTGAAAAATTAGGGGGCTGGAGAGATTTAGGGGTCGGGGAAAATTTTAGGGGTCAGGACGAACTTTTTAGGGGTCAGGCCAAATTTTTTTGTTTTTTTTTGTTTTGAAGTCAAAATATTTCTCAGGGTTGGGGGAGAGTGAAAAATTAGGGGGCTAGAGAGATTTAGGGGTCGGGGAAAATTTTAGGGGTCATGACGAACTTTTTAGGGGTCAGGCCAAATTTTTTTGTTTTTTTTTGTTTTTTTTTGTTTTGAAGTCAAAATATTTCTCAGGGTTGGGGGAGAGTGAAAACTTATGGGGGCTGGAGAGATTTAGGGGTCGGGGAAAATTTTAGGGGTCAGGACGAACTTTTTAGGGGTCAGGCCAAATTTTTTTGTTTTTTTTTGTTTTTTTTTGTTTTGAAGTCAAAATATTTCTCAGGATTGGGGGAGAGTTAAAAATTAGGGGGCTGGAGAGATTTAGGGGTCGGGGAAAATTTTAGGGGTCAGGACGAACTTTTTAGGGGTCCGGCCAAATTTTTTTGTTTTTTTTTGTTTTGAAGTCAAAATATTTCTCAGGGTTGGGGGAGACTTAAAAATTAGGGGGCTAGAGAGATTTAGGGGTCGGGGAAAATTTTAGGGGTCATGACGAACTTTTTAGGGGTCAGGCCAAATTTTTTTGTTTTTTTTTGTTTTGAAGTCAAAATATTTCTCAGGGTTGGGGGAGAGTGAAAAATTAGGGGGCTGGAGAGATTTAGGGGTCGGGAAAATTTTAGGGGTCAGGACGAACTTTTTAGGGGTCAGGCCAAATTTTTTTGTTTTTTTTTTGTTTTGAAGTCAAATTATTTCTCATGGTTGGAGGAGAGTGAAAAATTAGGGGGCTGGAGAGATTTAGGGGTCGGGGAAAATTTTAGGGGTCAGGACGAACTTTTTAGGGGTCAGGCCAAATTTTTTTGTTTTTTTTGTTTTGAAGTCAAAATATATCTCATGGTTGGGGGAGAGTGAAAAATTAGGGGGCTGGAGAGATTTAGGGGTCGGGGAAAATTTTAGGGGTCAGGACGAACTTTTTAGGGGTCAGGCCAAATTTTTTTGTTTTTTTTTGTTTTTTTTTGTTTTGAAGTCAAAATATTTCTCAGGGTTGGGGGAGAGTGAAAAATTAGGGGGCTAGAGAGATTTAGGGGTCGGGAAAATTTTAGGGGTCAGGACGAACTTTTTAGGGGTCAGGCCAAATTTTTTTGTTTTTTTTTTGTTTTGAAGTCAAATTATTTCTCATGGTTTGAGGAGAGTGAAAAATTAGGGGGCTGGAGAGATTAAGGGGTCGGGGAAAATTTTAGGGGTCAGGACGAACTTTTTAGGGGTCAGGCCAAATTTTTTTGTTTTTTTTTGTTTTGAAGTCAAAATATATCTCATGGTTGGGGGAGAGTGAAAAATTAGGGGGCTGGAGAGATTTAGGGGTCGGGGAAAATTTTAGGGGTCAGGACGAACTTTTTAGGGGTCCGGCCAAATTTTTTTGTTTTTTTTTGTTTTGAAGTCAAAATATTTCTCAGGGTTGGGGGAGAGTGAAAAATTAGGGGGCTGGAGAGATTTAGGGGTCGGGGAAAATTTTAGGGGTCAGGACGAACTTTTTAGGGGTCAGGCCAAATTTTTTTGTTTTTTTTTGTTTTGAAGTCAAAATATTTCTCAGGGTTGGGGGAGAGTGAAAAATTAGGGGGCTAGAGAGATTTAGGGGTCGGGGAAAATTTTAGGGGTCATGACGAACTTTTTAGGGGTCAGGCCAAATTTTTTTGTTTTTTTTTGTTTTTTTTTGTTTTGAAGTCAAAATATTTCTCAGGGTTGGGGGAGAGTGAAAACTTATGGGGGCTGGAGAGATTTAGGGGTCGGGGAAAATTTTAGGGGTCAGGACGAACTTTTTAGGGGTCAGGCCAAATTTTTTTGTTTTTTTTTGTTTTTTTTTGTTTTGAAGTCAAAATATTTCTCAGGATTGGGGGAGAGTTAAAAATTAGGGGGCTGGAGAGATTTAGGGGTCGGGGAAAATTTTAGGGGTCAGGACGAACTTTTTAGGGGTCCGGCCAAATTTTTTTGTTTTTTTTTGTTTTGAAGTCAAAATATTTCTCAGGGTTGGGGGAGAGTGAAAAATTAGGGGGCTGGAGAGATTTAGGGGTCGGGGAAAATTTTAGGGGTCAGGACGAACTTTTTAGGGGTCAGGCCAAATTTTTTTGTTTTTTTTTGTTTTGAAGTCAAAATATTTCTCAGGGTTGGGGGAGACTGAAAAATTAGGGGGCTAGAGAGATTTAGGGGTCGGGGAAAATTTTAGGGGTCATGACGAACTTTTTAGGGGTCAGGCCAAATTTTTTTGTTTTTTTTTGTTTTGAAGTCAAAATATTTCTCAGGGTTGGGGGAGAGTGAAAAATTAGGGGGCTGGAGAGATTTAGGGGTCGGGAAAATTTTAGGGGTCAGGACGAACTTTTTAGGGGTCAGGCCAAATTTTTTTGTTTTTTTTTTGTTTTGAAGTCAAATTATTTCTCATGGTTGGAGGAGAGTGAAAAATTAGGGGGCTGGAGAGATTTAGGGGTCGGGGAAAATTTTAGGGGTCAGGACGAACTTTTTAGGGGTCAGGCCAAATTTTTTTGTTTTTTTTGTTTTGAAGTCAAAATATATCTCATGGTTGGGGGAGAGTGAAAAATTAGGGGGCTGGAGAGATTTAGGGGTCGGGGAAAATTTTAGGGGTCAGGACGAACTTTTTAGGGGTCCGGCCAAATTTTTTTGTTTTTTTTTGTTTTGAAGTCAAAATATTTCTCAGGGTTGGCGGAGAGTGAAAAATTAGGGGGCTGGAGAGATTTAGGGGTCGGGGAAAATTTTAGGGGTCAGGACGAACTTTTTAGGGGTCAGGCCAAATTTTTTTGTTTTTTTTTGTTTTGAAGTCAAAATATTTCTCATGGTTGGAGGAGAGTGAAAAATTAGGGGCTGGAGAGATTTAGGGGTCGGGGAAAATTTTAGGGGTCAGGACAAACTTTTTAGGGGTCAGGCCAAATTTTTTTGTTTTTTTTTGTTTTGAAGTCAAAATATATCTCATGGTTGGGGGAGAGTGAACAATTAGGGGGCTGGAGAGATTTAGGGGTCGGGGAAAATTTTAGGGGTCAGGCGGCACTTTTTAGGGGTCAGGCCAAATTTTATTTGTTTTTTTTTGTTTTGAAGTCAAAATATTTCTCAGGGTTGGGGGAGAGTGAAACATAAGGGGGCTGGAGAGATTTAGGAGTCGGGGAAAATTTTAGGGGTCAGGACGAACTTTTTAGGGGTCAGGCCAAATTTTTTTTTTTTTTTTTTTTTTTTTTCTTTTGAAGTCAAAATATTTCTCAGGGTTGGGGAGAGTGAAAAATTAGGGTGCTGGAGAGATTTAGGGGTCGGGGAAAATTTTAGGGGTCAGGACGAACTTTTTAGGGGTCAGGCCAAATTTTTTTGTTTTTTTTTGTTTTGAAGTCAAAATATTTCTCAGGGTTGGAGGAGAGTGAAAAATTAGGGGGCTGGAGAGATTTAGGGGTCGGGGAAAATTTTAGGGGTAAGGACGAACTTTTTAGGGGTCAGGCCAAATTTTTTTGTTTTTTTTTGTTTTTTTTTGTTTTGAAGTCAAAATATTTCTCAGTTTGGGGGAGAGTGAAAAATTAGGGGGCTGGAGAGATTTAGGGGTCGGGGAAAATTTTAGGGGTCAGGACGAACTTTTTAGGGGTCAGGCAAAATTTTTTTGTTTTTTTTGTTTTGAAGTCAAAATATATCTCATCGTTGGGGGAGAGTGAAAAATTAGGGGGCTGGAGAGATTTAGGGGTCGGGGAAAATTTTAGGGGTCAGGACGAACTTTTTAGGGGTCAGACCAAATTTTTTTGTTTTTTTTGTTTTGAAGTCAAAATATATCTCATCGTTGGGGGAGAGTGAAAAATTAGGGGGCTGGAGAGATTTAGGGGTCGGGGAAAATTTTAGGGGTCAGGACGAACTTTTTAGGGGTCCGGCCAAATTTTTTTGTTTTTGTTTGTTTTGAAGTCAAAATATTTCTCAGGGTTGGGGGAGAGTGAAAAATTAGGGGGCTGGAGAGATTTAGGGGTCGGGGAAAATTTTAGGGGTCAGGACGAACTTTTTAGGGGTCAGGCCAAATTTTTTTGTTTTTTTTTGTTTTGAAGTCAAAATATTTCTCAGGGTTGGGGGAGAGTGAAAAATTAGGGGGCTAGAGAGATTTAGGGGTCGGGGAAAATTTTAGGGGTCAGGACGAACTTTTTAGGGGTCAGGCCAAATTTTTTTTTTTTTTTTTTTTTTTTTTTGTTTTGAAGTCAAAATATTTATCATGGTTAGGGGAGAATGAAAAATTAGGGGGCTGGAGAGATTTTGGGGTCGGGGAAAATTTTAGGGGTCAGGACGCACTTTTTAGGGGTCAGGCCAAATTTTTTTGTTTTTTTTGTTTTGAAGTCAAAATATATCTCATCGTTGGGGGAGAGTGAAAAATTAGGGGGCTGGAGAGATTTAGGGGTCGGGGAAAATTTTAGGGGTCAGGACGAACTTTTTAGGGGTCCGGCCAAATTTTTTTGTTTTTTTTTGTTTTGAAGTCAAAATATTTCTCAGGGTTGGGGGAGAGTGAAAAATTAGGGGGCTGAAGAGATTTAGGGGTCGGGGAAAATTTTAGGGGTCAGGACGAACTTTTTAGGGGTCAGGCCAAATTTTTTTGTTTTTTTTTGTTTTGAAGTCAAAATATTTCTCAGGGTTGGGGGAGAGTGAAAAATTAGGGGGCTAGAGAGATTTAGGGGTCGGGGAAAATTTTAGGGGTCATGACGAACTTTTTAGGGGTCAGGCCAAATTTTTTTGTTTTTTTTTGTTTTGAAGTCAAAATATTTATCATGGTTGGGGGAGAGTGAAAAATTAGGGGGCTGGAGAGATTTAGGGGTCGGGGAAAATTTTAGGGGTCAGGACGAACTTTTTAGGGGTCAGGCAAAATTTTTTTGTTTTTTTTTTGTTTTGAAGTCAAAATATATCTCATGGTTGGGGGAGAGTGAAAAATTGGGGGGCTGGAGAGATTTTGGGGTCGGGGACAATTTTAGGGGTCAGGACGAACTTTTTAGGGGTCAGGCCAAATTTTTTTGTTTTTTTTTGTTTTTTTTTGTTTTGAAGTCAAAATATTTCTCAGGGTTGGGGAGAGTGAAAAATTAGGGGGCTGGAGAGATTTAGGGGTCGGGGAAAATTTTAGGGGTCAGGACGAACTTTTTAGGGGTCAGGCCAAATTTTTTTGTTTTCTTTTGTTTTTTTTTGTTTTGAAGTCAAAATATATCTCATGGTTGGGGGAGAGTGAAAAATTAGGGGGCTGGAGAGATTTAGGGGTCTGCGAAAAATTTTAGGGGTCAGGACTAACTTTTTAGGGGTCAGGCCAAATTTTTTTTTTGTTTTTGTTATGAAGTCAAAATATTTCTCATGGTTGGAGGAGAGTGAAAAATTAGGGGGCTGGAGAGATTTAGGGGTCGGGGAAAATTTTAGGGGTCAGGACGAACTTTTTAGGGGTCAGGCCAAATTTTTTTGTTTTTTTTTGTTTTGAAGTCAAAATATATCTCATGGTTGTGGGAGAGTGAAAAATTAGGGGGCTGGAGAGATTTAGGGGTCGGGGAAAATTTTAGGGGTCAGGACGAACTTTTAAGGGGTCAGGCCAAATTTTTTTTGTTTTTTTTTGTTTTGAAGTCAAAATATTTCTCATGGTTGGGGGAGAGTGAAAAATTAGGGGGCTAGAGAGATTTAGGGGTCGGGGAAAATTTTAGGGGTCAGGCGGCACTTTTTAGGGGTCAGGCCAAATTTTTTTGTTTTTTTTGGTTTTGAACTCAAAATATTTCTCAGGGTTGGGGGAGAGTGAACAATTAGGGGGCTGGAGAGATTGAGTGGTCGGGGAAAAGTTTAGGGGTCAGGACGAACTTTTTAGGGGTCAGGCCAAATTTTTTTCTTTTTTTTGGTTTTGAACTGAAAATATTTCTCAGGGTTGGGGGAGAGTGA
Source organism: Sepiola atlantica (assembly GCA_963556195.1). Taxonomy (NCBI): domain Eukaryota; kingdom Metazoa; phylum Mollusca; class Cephalopoda; order Sepiida; family Sepiolidae; genus Sepiola; species Sepiola atlantica. The sequence goes on from OY744540.1 coordinate 51,183,499, forward strand.
AAAATTAGGGGGCTGGAGAGATTGAAGGGTCGGGGAAAATTTTAGGGGTCAGGGCGCACTTTTTAGGGGTCGGGCCAAATTTTTTTGTTTTTTTTTGTTTTGAAGTCAAAATATTTCTCATGGTTGGGGGAGAGTGAAAAATTAGGGGGCTGGAGAGATTTAGGGGTCGGGGAAAATTTTAGGGGTCAGGCCGAACTTTTTAGGGTCTGCCCAAATTTAGGGGCGGCGATATGTACGTATTTAGCTTCCACACCGGGGCGGCGATAGGTACTTATTTAGCATTCAGCAGTGGTGATAGGTACTTATATAGCATGTGCACATGGGCGGTAATAAGTACGTATATAGTATGCACACCGGGGCAGTGATAGGTATGTATTTAGCATGCGCACTGAGGCAGCGATCGGTTCATATGTAGCACGCGCACCGGGGCGGCGATAGGTACGTATATAGCACGCGCACAGGGGCGGCGAAAGGTACATATTTAAAATTCACACTGGGCGGCGAAAGGTACATATTTAAAATTCACACCGGGGCGACGATAGGTAATATTTAGCATTCACGCCGGGGCGGTGATAGGTATGTATTTAGCATTCACACCGGAGCAGCGATAGGTATGTATTTAGCATTCGCACCGGGGCAGCGATATGTACGTATTTAGCTTCCGCACCGGGGCGGCGATAGGTACGTATTTAGAATTCACACCGGGGCAGCAATAGGTACGTATTTAGAATTCACACCGGGGCGGCGATAGGTATGTATTTAGCATTCGCACCGGGGCGGCGATATGTATGTATTTAGCTTCCACACCAGGGCGGCGATAGGTACGTATTCAGAATTCAGGGGTGGCGATAGCTACGTATATAGCATGTACACATGGGCAGCAATAAGTACGTACATAGCATGCGCTCTGCGGCGGCGATCAGTACATATATTGCACGCGCACCGGGGCGGCGAAAGGTATGTATTTCGCATTCGCACCGTAGTGGTGATAGGTACGTATTTAGCATTCGCACTGGGGCGGCTATAGGTACGTATTTAGCATTCGCACTCGGGCGGCTATAGGTACGTATTTAGCATTCGCACTGGGCCGGCGATAGGTACGTATTTAGCATTCACACCAAAGCGGCAATATGTACATATTAATTATTCGCACTAGGGCAGCGATAGGTACTTATGTAGCATGCACACCGGGGCGCAATTGGTATGTCTTTAGTATTCGCACTAGGGCAGCGATAGGTACTTATGTAGCATGCACACCGGGGCGCAATAGGTATGTATTTAGCATTCACACCGGGGCAACGATAGGAACTATTTAGCATTCGCAACGGGGCGGCGATAGGTACTTAAATAGTATATGCACCGGGGCGGCGATAGGTACGTATATAGTATGTGCACTGGGGTGATGATAGATACGTATATAGTATGAACACCGGGGTGGAGATAAGTACCTATATAGAAGGCGCAGATAGAGGTGTTACTTTTTATAAAAATATGTCATACTATTACCCTGGGCAATAGGAGAAATGGTTGGGAAGAAACAGCTTTTGCAAAAGGCAAAATTAGAAAGTAGTGGCGAAATGGGGCGACCAGGAAAGAGAAAGGTAGCAGATAAAGAGACGGCTATAGAGAGAGGGGCGGACATAGAAGTTTGAATATAAAGATGTTACACACACGATCTTTCTTCAAATATATGTTTTTATGACCCCGAGCAACGCCGGGTAGCCCCGCTAGTCTCTTATATAAAGGGCACTTGTCTATATGTATGTATGTATGTATGTATGTATGTATGTATGTATGTATGTATGTATGTCTGTATGTGAAGCTTCTCCTCAAAAACTAAGCGGCGACATGTCAAAAAGTTTATATCTTCAGCACCGTACATATCCTGGGATCATAATATCTCAAAATCGCAAATAACGATTCACTCGCTGACAGTCAACCGGACCACTTTCCGACAAAAGGTAGCAGTTTTTTCGTATTTTACACGACTTTTTACACGTTAATATGTACTAAATTCGAAATAATCTAATGTATTTATGTACTAATCCGATAAAAATGCAGAGTCATTGTAAACATCCCATAATCCCTTGCCGGATGTACCCGGTCTTGCCCTAAATTGTGTCCGGTTCTATCAGATCATCCAATAACTTCTGTCCGGTTGCATCAATAACAACATAGGAATCCTACGTTAAGAGTGTGTAGTGAAACAAGGGTTGCTCAATCACATCCGCACCTGTCCCATAATCCCTTGCCGGATGTACCCGGTCTTGCTCTAAATTGTGTCCGGTTATATCAGGTCATCATGACGTCAGAGAGTGGCAGTTTTTTTCCCTCTCACACTTTCTTTCATAATTATTAATAGACGCTAATATTCCCCCCCTCCCTCCCTGTGGCCGTTCTGTTATCATGATAGGAATTACCTCCTCCTTTCAGGCCAAATTGGGGGGGGGGTACGGTATTCGCCGGTGTGAGCATTACCTCCTCCTTTCTTGAGTAGTGTTGAGGTAGGGTAGTATCGGTTCCGTTGTCATGATGCACTGATCCCATGCATTACCTCCTCCTTTTTTGAGAAATGTTGAGGTAGGGTCGTATCGGTTCCGTTGTCATGATGCCCTCATCCCATGCATTATCTCTTCCTTTTTTGAGAAATGTTGAGGTAGGGTCGTATCGGTTCCGTTGTCATGATGCCCTCATCCCATGCATTATCTCCTCCTTTTTTTAGAAGTGTTGAGGTAGGCTCGTATCGGTTCCGTTGTCATGATGCACTCATCCCATGCATTATCTCCTCCTTTTTTGAGACGTGTAGAGGTAGGGTCGTATCGGTTCTGTTGTCATGATGCACTATTCCCATGCATTATCTCTTCCTTTTTTGAGAAATGTTGAGGTAGGGTCGTATCGGTTCCGTTGTCATGATGCCCTCATCCCATGCATTATCTCCTCCTTTTTTTAGGAGTGTTGAGGTAGGGTCGTATCGGTTCCGTTGTCATGATGCACTATTCCCATGCATTATCTCCTCCTTTTTTGAGAAGTGTTGAGGTAGGGTCGTATCGGGTCCGTTGTCATGATGCACTATTCCCATGCATTATCTCCTCCTTTTTTGAGAAGTGTTGAGGTAGGGTTGTATCGGTTCCGTTGTCATGATGCACTCATCCCATGCATTATCTCCTCCTTTTTTGAGAAGTGTTGAGGTAGGGTCGTATCGGTTCCGTTGTCATGATGCACTCATCCCATGCATTATCTCCTCCTTTTTTGAGAAGTGTTGAGGTAGGGTCGTATCGGTTCCGTTGTCATGATGCACTCATCCCATGCATTATCTCCTCCTTTTTTTAGAAGTGTTGAGGTAGTATCGGTTTCGTTGTCATAGTGCCCTCATCCCATGCATTATCTCCGCCTTCTTTGAGAAGTGTAGAGGTAGGGTCGTATCGGTTCCGTTGTCATGATGCACTCATCCCATGCATTATCTCCTCCTTTTTTGAGAAGTGTTGAGGTAGTATCGGTTTCGTTGTCATAGTGCCCTCATCCCATGCCTTATCTCCTCCTTTTTTTAGAACTGTTGAGGAAGGGTCGTATCGGTTACGTTGTCATGATGCACTATTCCCATGCATTATCTCCTCTTTTTTGAGAAGTGTTGAGGTAGGGTCGTATCGGGTCCGTTGTCATGATGCACTCATCCCATGCATTATCTCCTCCTTTTTTGAGAAGTGTAGAGGTAGAGTTGTATCGGGAAAATTTTAGAGGTCATTTTTTTGTTTTTTTTGTTTTGAAGTCAAATTATTTCTCATGGTTGGAGGAGAGTGAAAAATAAGGGGGCTGGAGAGATTTAGGGGTCGGGGAAAATTTTAGGGGTCAGGACGAACTTTTTAGGGGTCAGGCCAAATTTTTTTGTTTTTTTTTTGTTTTGAAGTCAAAATATTTCTCAGGGTTGGGGGAGAGTGAAAAATTAGGGGGCTGGAGAGATTTAGGGGTCGGGGAAAATTTTAGGGGTCAGGACGAACTTTTTAGGGGTCAGGCAAAATTTTTTTGTTTTTTTTTGTTTTGAAGTCAAAATATATCTCATGGTTGGGGGAGAGTGAAAAATTAGGGGGCTGGAGAGATTTAGGGGCTGGGGACAATTTTAGGGGTCAGGACGAACTTTTTAGGGGTCAGGCCAAATTTTTTTGTTTTTTTTTTGTTTTGAAGTCCAATTATTTCTCATGGTTGGAGGAGAGTGAAAAATTAGGGGGCTGGAGAGATTTAGGGGTCGGGGAAAATTTTAGGGGTCAGGACGAACTTTTTAGGGGTCAGGCAAAATTTTTTTTTTTTTTTTTGTTTTGAAGTCAAAATATTTCTCAGGGTTGGGGGAGAGTGAAAAATAAGGGGGCTGGAGAGATTTAGGGGTCGGGGAAAATTTTAGGGGTCAGGACGAACTTTTTAGGGGTCAGGCCAAATTTTTTTGTTTTTTTTTTGTTTTGAAGTCCAATTATTTCTCATGGTTGGAGGAGATTGAAAAATTAGGGGGCTGGAGAGATTTAGGGGTCGGGGAAAATTTTAGGGGTCAGGACGCACTTTTTAGGGGTCAGGCCAAATTTTTTTGTTTTTTTTTGTTTTGAAGTCAAAATATATCTCATGGTTGGAGGTGAGTGAAAAATTAGGGGTCTGCAGAGATTTAGGGGTCGGGGAAAATTTTAGGGGTCAGGACGAACTTTTTAGAGGTCAGGCCAAATTTTTTTGTTTTTTTTTGTTTTTTTTTTTGTTTTGAAGTCAAAATATTTCTCAGGGTTGGGGGAGAGTGAAAAATTAGGGGGCTAGAGAGATTTAGGGGTCGGGGAAAATTTTAGGGGTCAGGACGAACTTTTTAGGGGTCCGGCCAAATTTTTTTTTTTTTTTTTTTTTTTGTTTTGAAATCAAAATATTTCTCAGGGTTGGGGGAGAGTGAAAAATTAGGGGGCTGGAGAGATATAGGGGTCGGTGAAAATTTTAGGGGTCAGGACAGACTTTTTAGGGGTCAGGCTAAATTTTTTTGTTTTGTTTTGTTTTGAAGTCAAAATATTTCTCATGGTTGGAGGAGAGTGAAAAATTAGGGGGCTGGAGAGATTTAGGGGTCGGGGAAAACTTTAGGGGTCAGGCGGAACTTTTTAGGGGTCAGGCAAAATTTTTTTGTTTTTTTTTTGTTTTGAAGTCAAAATATTTCTCAGGGTTGGGGGAGAGTGAAAAATTAAGGGGCTGGAGAGATTTAGGGGTCGGGGAAAATTTTAGGGGTCAGGACGAACTTTTTAGGGGTCAGGCAAAATTTTTTTGTTTTTTTTTTGTTTTGAAGTCAAAATATATCTCATGGTTGGGGGAGAGTGAAAAATTAGGGGGCTGGAGAGATTTAGGGGTCGGGGACAATTTTAGGGGTCAGGACGAACTTTTTAGAGGTCAGGCCAAATTTTTTTGTTTTTTTTTGTTTTTTTTTTGTTTTGAAGTCAAAATATTTCTCAGGGTTGGGGGAGAGTGAAAAATTAGGGGGCTGGAGAGATTTAGGGGTCGGGGAAAATTTTAGGGGTCAGGACGAACTTTTTAGGGGTCAGGCAAAATTTTTTTGTTTTTTTTTGTTTTGAAGTCAAAATATATCTCATGGTTGGGGGAGAGTGAAAAATTAGGGGGCTGGAGAGATTTAGGGGCTGGGGACAATTTTAGGGGTCAGGACGAACTTTTTAGGGGTCAGGCCAAATTTTTTTGTTTTTTTTTTGTTTTGAAGTCCAATTATTTCTCATGGTTGGAGGAGAGTGAAAAATTAGGGGGCTGGAGAGATTTAGGGGTCGGGGAAAATTTTAGGGGTCAGGACGAACTTTTTAGGGGTCAGGCAAAATTTTTTTGTTTTTTTTTGTTTTGAAGTCAAAATATATCTCATGGTTGGGGGAGAGTTAAAAATTAAGGGGCTGGAGAGATTTAGGGGTCGGGGACAATTTTAGGGGTCAGGACGAACTTTTTAGGGGTCAGGCGAAATTTTTTGTTTTTTTTTTTTTTTTTTGTTGTGAAGTCAAAATATTTCTCAGGGTTGGGGGAGAGTGAAAAATTAGGGGGCTGGAGAGATTTAGGGGTCGGAGAAAATTTTAGGGGTCAGGCGGAACTTTTTAGGGGTCAGGCCAAATTTTTTTGGTTTTTTTTGTTTTGAAGTCAAAATATTTCTCATAGTTGGGGGAGAGTGAAAAATTAGGGGGCTGGAGAGATTTAGGGGTCGGGGAAAATTTTAGGGGTCAGGCGGAACTTTTTAGGGGTCAGGCCAAATTTTTTTGTTTTTTTTTGTTTTGAAGTCAAAATATATCTCAGGGTTGGGGGAGAGTGAAAAATTAGGGGGCTGGAGAGATTTAGGGGCCGGGGAAAATTTTAGGGGTCAGGACGAACTTTTTAGGGGGCAGGCCAAATTTTTTTGTTTTTTTTTTGTTTTGAAGTCAAAATATATCTCATGGTTGGGGGAGAGTTAACAATTAGGGGGCTGGAGAGATTTAGGGGTCGGGGAAAATTTTAGGGGTCAGGACGAACTTTTTAGGGGTCCGGCCAAATTTTTTTTTTTTTTTTTTTTTTTGTTTTGAAATCAAAATATTTCTCAGGGTTGGGGGAGAGTGAAAAATTAGGGGGCTGGAGAGATATAGGGGTCGGTGAAAATTTTAGGGGTCAGGACAGACTTTTTAGGGGTCAGGCTAAATTTTTTTGTTTTGTTTTGTTTTGAAGTCAAAATATTTCTCATGGTTGGAGGAGAGTGAAAAATTAGGGGGCTGGAGAGATTTAGGGGTCGGGGAAAACTTTAGGGGTCAGGCGGAACTTTTTAGGGGTCAGGCCAAATTTTTTTGTTTTTTTTTGTTTTTTTTTTGTTTTGAAGTCAAAATATTTCTCAGGGTTGGGGGAGAGTGAAAAATTAGGGGGCTGGAGAGATTTAGGGGTCGGGGAAAATTTTAGGGGTCAGGACGAACTTTTTAGTGGTCAGGCAAAATTTTTTTGTTTTTTTTTGTTTTGAAGTCAAAATATATCTCATGGTTGGGGGAGAGTTAAAAATTAAGGGGCTGGAGAGATTTAGGGGTCGGGGACAATTTTAGGGGTCAGGACGAACTTTTTAGGGGTCAGGCCAAATTTTTTTGTTTTTTTTTGTTTTGAAGTCAAAATATATCTCAGGGTTGGGGGAGAGTGAAAAATTAGGGGGCTGGAGAGATTTAGGGGCCGGGGAAAATTTTAGGGGTCAGGACGAACTTTTTAGGGGGCAGGCCAAATTTTTTTGTTGTTTTTTTGTTTTGAAGTCAAAATATATCTCATGGTTGGAGGAGAGTTAACAATTAGGGGGCTGGAGAGATTTAGGGGTCGGGGAAAATTTTAGGGGTCAGGCGGGACTTTTTAGGGGTCAGGCCAAATTTTTTTTTTTTTTTTTTTTTTTTTTCTTTTGAAGTCAAAATATTTCTCAGGGTTGGGGAGAGTGAAAAATTAGGGGGCTGGAGAGATTTAGGGGTCGGGGAAAATTTTAGGGGTCAGGACGAACTTTTTAGGGGTCAGGCAAAATTTTTTTGTTTTTTTTTGTTTTGAAGTCAAAATATTTCTCATGGTTGGAGGAGAGTGAAAAATTAGGGGCTGGAGAGATTTAGGGGTCGGGGAAAATTTTAGGGGTCAGGACGAACTTTTTAGGGGTCAGGCCAAATTTTTTTGTTTTTTTTTGTTTTGAAGTCAAAATATATCTCATGGTTGGGGGAGAGTGAAAAATTAGGGGGCTGGAGAGATTTAGGGGTCGGGGAAAATTTTAGGGGTCAGGCGGCACTTTTTAGGGGTCAGGCGAAATTTTTTTTGTTTTTTTTTGTTTTGAAGTCAAAATATTTCTCAGGGTTGGGGGAGAGTGAAAAATTAGGGGGCTGGAGAGATTGAAGGGTCGGGGAAAATTTTAGGGGTCAGGACGAACTTTTTAGGGGTCAGGCCAAATTTTTTTGTTTTTTTTTGTTTTGAAGTCAAAATATTTTTCATGGTTGGGGGAGAGTGAAAAATTAGGGGGCTGGAGAGATTTAGGGGTCGGCGAAAATTTTAGGGGTCAGGCCGAACTTTTTAGGGTCTGCCCAAATTTAGGGGCGGCGATATGTACGTATTTAGCTTCCACACCGGGGCGGCGATAGGTACTTATTTAGCATTCAGCGGTGGTGATAGGTACTTATATAGCATGTGCACATGGGCGGTAATAAGTACGTATATAGTATGCACACCGGGGCAGTGATAGGTATGTATTTAGCATGCGCACTGAGGCAGCGATCGGTTCATATGTAGCACGCGCACCGTGGCGGCGATAGGTACGTATATAGCACGCGCACAGGGGCGGCGAAAGGTACATATTTAAAATTCACACTGGGCGGCGAAAGGTACATATTTAAAATTCACACCGGGGCGGCGATAGGTACGTATTTAGCATTCACGCCGGGGCGGCGATAGGTATGTATTTAGCATTCACACCGGGGCAGCGATAGGTATGTATTTAGCATTCGCACCGGGGCAGCGATATGTACGTATTTAGCTTCCGCACCAGGGCGGCGATAGGTACGTATTTAGAATTCACACCGGGGCAGCAATAGGTACGTATTTAGAATTCACACCGGGGCGGCGATAGGTATGTATTTAGCATTCGCACCGGGGCGGCGATATGTACGTATTTAGCTTCCACACCAGGGCGGCGATAGGTACGTATTCAGAATTCAGGGGTGGCGATAGCTACGTATATAGCATGTACACATGGGCAGCAATAAGTACGTACATAGCATGCGCTCTGCGGCGGCGATCAGTACATATATTGCACGCGCACCGGGGCGGCGAAAGGTATGTATTTCGCATTCGCACTGTAGTGGTGATAGGTACGTATTCAGCATTCGCACTGGGGCGGCTATAGGTACGTATTTAGCATTCGCACTGGGGCAGCTATAGGTACGTATTTAGCATTCGCACTGGGCCGGCGATAGGTACGTATTTAGCATTCACACCAAAGCGGCAATATGTACATATTAATTATTCGCACTAGGGCAGCGATAGGTACTTATGTAGCATGCACACCGGGGCGCAATTGGCATGTCTTTAGTATTCGCACTAGGTCAGCGATAGGTACTTATGTAGCATGCACACCGGGGCGCAATAGGTATGTATTTAGCATTCACACCGGGGCAACGATAGGTACTATTTAGCATTCGCAACGGGGCGGCGATAGCTACTTAAATAGTATCTGCACCGGGGCGGTGATAGGTACGTATATAGTATGTGCACTGGGGCGGCGATAGGTACGTATATAGTATGCGCACCGGGGTGATGATAGATACGTATATAGTATGAACACCGGGGTGGAGATAAGTACCTATATAGAAGGCGCAGATAGAGGTGTTACTTTTTATAGAAATATGTCATACTATTACCCTGGGCAATAGGAGAAACGGTGGGGAAGAAACAGCTTTTGCAAAAGGCAAAATTAGAAAGTAGCGTCGAAATGGGGCGACCAGGAAAGAGAAAGGTAGTAGATAAAGAGACGGCTATAGAGAGAGGGGGCAGACATAGAAGTTTGAATATAAAGATGTTACACACACGATCTTTCTTCAAATATATGTTTTTATGACCCCGAGCAACGCCGGGTAGCCCCGCTAGTCTCAATATATATAAGGCAAAAATCTGTGATATGTATGTAACGCTAAGGCTTTTAAAATACTAAACAAACACCTCCGAATTAGATATTATTTTAACCGGCATAACCTCGAGAAAATAATATCGAAAAATTAAAAAAAAAGATTCATTTTTAAGGGGTCAAATAGCCATTGTTTCATTTAATGTGATCACGATTTTTAATGTTATCTTGTGCACATGACGTCACATAGATAGGTACATGACGTCATAGGTTCGGATATTATTTTATGCTATCGTCACGTTATTATTGTGTTTTTTGCATTTTTCTTCGGACTATTGCCCTGATAAAATGTAGGGGAATAAGCGAGAGTTATTTTAGTATAGCTCTAATGAAGAATACCATGTGAGGATTGAAAATGATTAATAATATCATAAGGGGATTAAAAATGATTAAGAATATGATGAAGTGATTGAAAATGATGAATAATAAGGTGAGAGGATTGAAAATGATGAAGAATATCATGAGGGGATTGTAAATGATGAAGAATATCATGAAAGGATTGCAAATGATGATGATATCCATGAGAGAATTGAACATGATGAAGAATATCATGAGAGGATTGAAAATGATGAAGAATAAAATGATGGGATTGAAAATGATGAATGAATATCATGAGCAGGTTGAAAATGATGAAGAATACGATGAGGGGATTGAAAATGATGAAAAACATCATGAGAGGATTGAAAATGATGAAGAATATTATCAGAGGATTGAAAATGATGAAGAATACCATGAGAGGATTGAAAATGATGAAGAATATTATCAGAGGATTGAAAATGATGAAGAATACCATGAGAGGATTGAAAATGATGAAGAATACCATGAGGGGATTGTAAATGATGAAGAATACCATGAGAGGATTGAAAATGATGAAGAATATCATGAGAGGATTGAAAATGATGAAGAATATTATCAGAGGATTGAAAATGATAAAGAATACCATGAGAGGATTGAAAATGATGAAGAATACCATGAGAGGATTGAAAATTATGAAGACCAGCATAAGAGGATTGAAAATGATGAAGACCATCATGAGAGGATTGAAAATTATTGAGAACATGATGAGAGGATTGAAAATGATGAAGAATACAATGAGGTGATTGAAAATGATGAAGAATATCATGAAAGGGTTGTAAATGATGAAAAGTACCATGAGACGATTTAAAATGATGAAGAATATCATGAGAGGATTGAAAATGATGAATAATACAATTAGAGGATTGAAAATGTTGAAGAACATCATAAGGGGATTAAAAATGATGAAGAATATGATCAAATGATTGAAAATGATGAATAATAAGGTGAATGGATTGTAAATCATGAAGAATATCATGAGAGGATTGAAAATGATGAAGAATACCATGAGAGGATTGAAAATGATGAAGAATATCATGAGAGGATAGAAAATGATGAAGAATAAAATGATGGGATTGAAAATGATGAAGAATATGATGAGCGGGTTGAAAATGATGAAGAATACGATTAGAGGATTGAAAATGCTGAAGAATATAATGAGGGATTGAAAATGATGAAGACTATCATGAGAGGATTGAAAATGATGAAGACAATCATGAGAGGATTGAAAATGATTAAGAACATCATGAGAGGATTGAAAATGATGAAGAATACAATGAGAGGATTGATAATGCCGAAGAATACCATGAGAGGATTGAAAATGATGAAAAATAGCATGAGATGATTGAAAATGATGAAGAATTTCATGAGAGGATTGAAAATGATGAAGAATTTCATAAGAGGATTGAAAATGATGAAGAAGACCATGAGAGGATTGAAAATGATGAAGAATATCATGAGAAGATTGAAAATAATTAAGAACATCATGAGAGGATGTAAAATGATTAAGAACATCATGAGAGGATTGAAAATGATGAAGACCATCATGAGAGGATTGAAAATTATTGAGAACATGATGAGAGGATTGAAAATGATGAAGAATACAATGAGGTGATTGAAAATGATGAAGAATATCATGAAAGGGTTGTAAATGATGAAAAATACCATGAGACGATTTAAAATGATGAAGAATATCATGAGAGGATTGAAAATGATGAATAATACAATTAGAGGATTGAAAATGTTGAAGAACATCATAAGGGGATTAAAAATGATGAAGAATATGATCAAATGTTTGAAAATGATGAATAATAAGGTGAATGGATTGTAAATCATGAAGAATATCATGAGAGGATTGAAAATGATGAAGAATACCATGAGAGGATTGAAAATGATGAAGAATATCATGAGAGGATTGAAAATGATGAAGAATACCATGAGAGGATAGAAAATGATGAAGAATAAAATGATGGGATTGAAAATGATGAAGAATATGATGAGCGGGTTGAAAATGATGAAGAATACGATTAGAGGATTGAAAATGCTGAAGAATATAATGAGGGATTGAAAATGATGAAGACAATCATGAGAGGATTGAAAATGATTAAGAACATCATGAGAGGATTGAAAATGATGAAGAATACAATGAGAGGATTGATAATGCCGAAGAATACCATGAGAGGATTGAAAATGATGAAAAATAGCATGAGATGATTGAAAATGATGAAGAATTTCATGAGAGGATTAGAAAATGATGAAGAATTTCATGAAAGGATTGAAAATGATGAAGAAGACCATGAGAGGATTGAAAATGATGAAGAATATCATGAGAAGATTGAAAATAATTAAGAACATCATGACAGGATGTAAAATGATTAAGAACATCATGAGAGGATTGAAAATGATGAAGAATACGATGAGAGGATTGAAAATGATGAAGAATACCATGAGGGGATTGAAAATTATTAAGAATACCATGAGAGGATTGAAAATGATCAATAATACAATTAGAGAATTGAAAATGCTGAAGAATACCATGAGGGGATTGAAAATGATGAAGAATATCACGAGAGGATTGAAAATGATGAAGAATACCATGAGAGGATTGAAAATGATGAAGAATATCATGAGAGGATTGAAAATGATGAAGAATACCATGAGAGGATTGAAAAAGATGAAGAATACCATGAGAGGATTGAAAAAGATGAAGAATACTATGAGAGGATTAAAAATGATGAAGAATACCATGATGGGATTGAGAATGATGAAGAATATCATGAGAGGATTGAAAATGATGAAGCACATCATGAGAGGATTGAAAATGATTAAGAACATGATGAGAGGATGTAAAATCATTAAGAACATCATGAGAGCATTGAAAATGATGAAGAATATCATGAGTTGATTGAAAATGATAACGAATATCATGAGAGGATTGTAAATTATGAAGAATATCATGAGGATTGAAAATGATGAAGAATATCATGAAAGGATTGAAAATGATGAAGAATATCATAGTAGAATTGAAAATGATGAAGAATATTAGGAGAGGATTGAAAATGATGAAGAATATCATGAGAGGATTGAAAATGATGAAGAATACTATGAGGGGATTGAAAATGATGAATGACATCATAAAGGGATTGAAAATGATGAAGAATACCATGAGGGGATTGAAAATGATGAAAACATCATGAGGGGATTGAAAATGATGAAGAACATCATGAGAGGATTGAAAATGATGAAGATCATCATGTGGGGATTAAAAATGATGAAGAAAATCATGAGGGGATTGAAAATGATTAAGAATATCTATGATATATGATACATATCTATGATATGTAATACATACTTATGATACATTATACATATCTATGACACATGATATATGATACATATCTATGATACATATCCATGATACATGATACGTATCCATGATACATGATACGTATCCATTATACATGATACATACCCATGATACATTATACATATCCATGATACATATCCATAATACATTATACATATCCATGCTACATATCCATGATACATATCATGATATATATCCATGATACATGATAGATATCCATGATACATATCCATGATATATATCCATGATACATATTCACGATACATATCCATGATACATATCCATGATACATGATACATATCCATAATAAATATCAATGACAAATGATACATATCTATGATACATATCCGTTGTACAGGATACATATCGATGATATATATACATGATACATATCTATGATACATGATACATACAATGATACATGATTCATATCCATGATACATATCTATGATACATTATACATATCCATGATACATATCTATGATACATTATACATATCCATGATACATATTAATGATACATGATACACATCCATGATACATGATACGTATCCATCAAACATATCTATGATACATATCCATGATACATGATACATATCCATGATACATATCCTTGATACATGATACATATACATGATACATATCCTTAATACATGATACATATCAATGATACCTATCCATGTTACATGATACATGATAAATATATATTATACATGATACATGTCCATGATATATATCCATGATCCATGATAAAAGTATACATATCTATGATACATGATACATGATACATATTAATGATACATGATACATATCTATGATACATGATACAAATATATGATATATGTTACATGATACATATATATGATACATGATACATATACATGACACCTATCCATGATACATATTCATGATACATATCCATGATACATCAAACATATACAAGATACATGATACATATACAAGATACATATCTATGATACATATCCATGATACATATACATATCCATGATACATATACATATCCATGATACATATCCATGATACATAATACATGATACATATCTCTGATAAATAACACATATCTAGGATACATGATACATTATACATATGTATGATACATGATACATATAAATGATACATATCCATGAAACATATATATAGATATATATATATATCCATGATACATATACATATCCATGATACGTATCTATGATACATATACATGACACATATCAAGGATAGATGATACACATCCATGATATATATCTATGATACATACCCATGATATATATCCATGATACATATACATGATACATACCTATGATACATGATACATATCCATGATACATATCCATGATACATATCCATGATACATATATATTATAATACTCCTAATACATATCCACGATACACAACACATATCTATTATACAGTATACATGATACATACCTATGATACATGATACATATCCATGATACATATACATGATAAATGATACATACCCATGATACATGATACATATCCATTATACATTATACATATCCATGATACATGATACATATCCATGATACATGATAAATATCCATGATACATATCCATGATACATATCCATGATACATGATCCATGATACATGATCCATATCCATGATACATTATACATATCCACGATACATGATATATATATATATATACCTATACATGATACATATCGATGATACATATACGTATACATGATACATACACATGATACATATACATGATACACGATATATATACATGATACATATAAATATACATGATACATATAAATATACATGATACATATACATGATACATATACATTATACATGATACATATCCATGATACATATCCATTTTTTCAACGTTAATCAGTAGTAATTTGGAAATTATCCAATGTATTTATGTAATAACTTTATAAAAATGCTGACTCACTTAACATGCTCCATACTCCCTTGCCGGATGTACCCGTCTTGCCCTAAATTGTGTCTGGTTGTATCAGGTCATCACATAACTTCTGTCCGGATGCATCAATAACAACATAGGAAGGCAACCGGTAAGAGTGATGTCAATAGTTCTCAGGAGGCCTACTTGATTTGCAAAGTAATGTAGGTGCTTCTAAAGTATAACGGTCCCTAGAAATATTGGTGCTTCTAAAGTATAACGGTCCCACAGGAATGTTGCTTCTAAAGTATAATGGTCCCCAGGAATGTTGATGCTTCTAAAGTATTACGGTCAACAGGAATGTTGGTGCTTCTAAAGTATAACGGTCCCTAGAAATATTGGTGCTTCTAAAGTATAATGGTCCCTCCCCAGGAACGTTGGTGCTTCTAAAGTATAACGATCCCTAGAAATATTGGTTCTTCTACAGTATAACGGTCACCACAAATGTTGATGCTTCTAAAGTATGACGGCCCCCCCCAGGAATGTTGGTGCTTCTAAAGTATAACGGTCCCTAGAAATATAAGTGCTTCTCCAGTATAGGGACCAGGGTTGCTTCTACAGTATAGGACCCAGCACCAGGGGTACTTCTAAATTTAGCACCCGGAGGCTTCTGCAGAATAGGGACAATGGGTGCTTCTCCAGTATAGGGAGTAGGGGTGCTTCTCCAGTATAGGGACCAGGGGTGTTTCTACAATATAGGACTCAGTACCGGGGGTGCTTCTACAATATAGGACTCGGAGGCCTATGAAGAATAGGAACCATGGGTGCTCTGCAGTATAGCGGCCAGGGGTGCTTCTACAATATAGGACCCGGAGGCTTCTGCAGTATGGTTCTTTGATATGACCGAGGTACCTCAGAAATTTTTTTTTCTTTCTTTAACTGAAAATATTTCTATGTATGGGGAAGGGTAAAAAAAAAATTTCTTTCGAGGTTAAATTGTATTTTTCTTTTAAATTAAAAATATTTCTAAGTATGTGGGAAGATGAAAAAAAAAGTTTTCTTGGGTGGTGCCCAAAAAATATAGTATGCGCACTAGGGCGGCGATAGGTACGAATATAGTATGCGCACCGGGCCGGCGATAGGTATATATATAGTATGTGCACTGGAGTGGCAATAGGTATGTATATAGTAGTGCATAGGGGTGCCGATAGGTACGTATTTAGCATTCGCACCGGGGCGGCGATATGTACATATTTAGTATTCACACTGAGGCAGCGATATGTACATATGTAGTATGCACACTGGGTCGTCGATAGGTACGTATATTACATGTGCACATGGACGGCAATAAGTACGTATACAGCATGTGCACCGGGCCGGTATTAGGTATGTATTTAGAATGTGCTCTGGGGCGGCGATCGGTACGTATATAGCACACACAGTAGGCCGGGGATAGGTACGTATATAGCATGCGCAACGGGGCAGCGATAGGTACGTATATAGCATGCGCAACGGGGCGGCGATAGGTACGTATTCAGCATTCGCACTGGGTGGGCGATAGGTATGTATTTAGCATTCGCACCGTGCGGCGATAGGTACATATTAAGTATTCACACCGGGGCGGCGATAGGTACGTATTTAGCATTCAGGAGTGGCGATAGGTACGTATATTGCATGTGCACATAGGCGGCAAAAAGTATGTATATAGCATGTGCACCGGCCCGGTGATAGGTATGTATTTAGCATGCGCTCCGGGCGGCGATCGGTACATATACAGCACGCGCAGCGGGGCGGCGATAGGTACATATGTATAACGGGCACCAGGGCGGCGAAAGGTACGTATTTAGCATTCGCACCGGGGCAGCGATAGGTACGTATTTAGCATTCGCACCAGGGCAGCGATATGTACATTTTTAGTATTTGCATTGGGGCAGTGATAGGTACTTATGCAGTATGCACACTGGGGCGGCAATAGCTACATATTTAGCATTCGCACCGGGGTGGTGATAAGTACGTATTTAGCATTTGCACCGGGGCGGGGATAGGTACGTATTTAGCATCTGCACCGTGACGGCGATAGGTACTTATATTATATCTGCACCCAGGGCGGCGATAGGTACTTATATAGTATCTGCACCGGGGTTGCGAAAGGTAGTATATATTATGTGCACTGGGGCGGCGATAGGTACGTATATAGTATGCGCACCGGGGTTGCAATAGATACGTATATAGTATGAACACCGGGGCGGAGATAAGTACCTATATAGAAGGCGCAGAGAGAGGTGGTACTTTTTATAGAAATAAGTCATACTATTGCCCTGGGAAATATAGGATGAAATGGTGGGGAAGAAACAGCTTTCGCAAAAGGCAAAATTAGAAAGTAGCGGTGAAATGGAGCGACCAAGGAAAAGTAAAGTAGAAAGATAAAGAGACGGCTATAGAGATAGGGACAAAAATAGAAGTTTAAATATAAAGATGTTCAAACAGCAATTTTCTTCAATTATATGTTTTTATGACCCCGAGCAACGCCGGGTAGCCCCGCTAGTATTATATATAAACGGTAGTAACTTAAAAATCAATCAGAATAGTAGATTAAGTGTTCATCATTTCATTAACTTTAAATACTATTTATGTAAAGAGTTAAACAAAAAAAAATATTGATAGATTCTTATCAATCTCTATTAGAATGCCAACCATCAGTATACCAATGAATTCTGAAATACATAAAATCGTGAAATGTTCTTTTTAAAATGATACCAAGAATAAGTAAGGGTGTATTTTTAGCTCGCCTGTTTAGTATCTAGTTGATTCAACGCTGGGCGGTGACGTCTCTTTCCGGCGTTGCTTCTAAGTGGGCTGACATATAATTAAGCTAGCTAAGTGTATTTCACAGAAGTTGAGCCTGGTGTGCTTTCTTGGCCGGCACTTTCCTGACTGATAGTACAGGAAACCGAACCCAACTTTAGCTCTTTAAGAGGCTTCGCCATCAGCACACGCTAAATATTGGGCTATTGCCCAGTGACACGTTGTGCATTGATGCATGTTCTTTTGGAGTAAGTCTGGCTTAGATGATTTGGCCGTCACTGACATGCTAACTTTGTGAAAGCAAATTCGATTATTTTGCCTCTGAATTTATCAGCGCCATAAAAAGTCTACCTTGTTTTAGGTGAGTCTGCCTTCGTATCTATTTTTTTATCAGGCAATAAATATGTTTTGTTTTCATTAGCTTAGTAAAGCAAGTGAATGTATGTCATGTATGGTGCGCTTTCATAAATACATGACTAAATAAGAAACAATAAAAAATATTCGACCATTTTCTTGATACCCATTCCATGAATTATGTTTATCATTAATTCATGCATCATATGTATATTTTAATTCTTTAGGTACATTATTATAACAAGTATTTTGTATATTAAACTTATAGATACATGAACTTATATTCATCCCGAAATTATGTGGCCGAAATAAAACCCAACATATCTAATATGCGAGGTGTAGCATATCTTTGTGACAATTTTAGGTTCTTTATACTTCAACTCTCTTCAACCCTAAATCGAAAAAAACTTTTAGAAACATGATTTTAATGCGAGTGTACTATAGGGTACGATACTTATTATTCATGATGTTAAATAACGACTTCTGTTGATATATATTTTTATAAGTAATACATACGAATACATGTTATTTTATTTCATATAAGACGTTGTCGTTGCATGATGGAGACAAAAGAGCGATAGTTTCAGTGTTTTTCTTATTAATTGTAAGACATCATTTTATAACATGCTGTCCCACACGCTTCTAACCGGTGTCCTTCTCACAAAATGGTGTATAACTTATTTGATGAGACCTCGTTTTTACGTGATGCATAGTTTTCTAACATCCTGTTTTTGTATTGATATGATTATAAAATGTTACTTTCTGATCCTGCCAGACATACGCTTTCCAAGGTTGTCCGTCAATTGTTTTCAGGATATAGCATATGATACAACCTGGAAATTACACTGATTTTAAAATAGCTGCAATACCCGACCGTAACTATACAATGTATACAATAATGCATTTCAGAAAGTATTAAGCCATCACCAACGCTATACGGAAGCACTGTATGTTCAGAAGCTTCCGATAAAATAATCAGATGAAAATTCAAAAGATTATTCAATATTAGTTATATCTAGGAACACGTAGGGTTAACAGTTATAACACTTACGTGAGTACATATTTTCATAAGTACTGCGTGTTTCCATTGTTTTCTTTAATATTATGTTTCATGGATATGGCTTTCATAATTTATTCGCGGATAATGTAATACATGTCAAGAGACATATGTCAGTCACTCTGCAAATAAAATTACTTTTTTGTCTCCGGATAATAGTAAAAATGCGTATTTTTTCAAGAAAATAGCGGATTCCTGAATATAAGACTATTCGTATAATTCCCACATGCACACTAACTTTCAGACTTAATATTCTTTGACGTTAAAGTGAAGCAGTCGTCATGAGACTCCACATTATTCCTCGGGATACACACACACACACACACACACACACACACACACATATATATATATATATATATATATATATATATTAAAATTAAAATAAACATAGTTTGATTATCCGACAATTCTTTCAGAACCACTATCGTTCTTCTATATAGGGATGGGTAAAGATTAGATCTGCCAATACATGATAATAAGAAAATAAAAAAAATAAAAAATTACATTTTAAATTATTCAGACGAGAAACCCATTTGCGCAAGATGACATCCTGGCGTCTACTTCTCCAAAACCGCCTGATACTTAAGAAAATCGGTCAACTCAAACTATAGGCGGGTTTTATTTTTGTAAAAAATATCCTATAAAGCAAACATGATTTATACAGTCAAATAACTTATTAAGATACACAGAAAAAATAGACTTACAAAAAATATATAAACAAATGATTATAAAGCTTTCGCCTTCATGCAGATTACAAACAATCTTATATTGCAAGAATTTCGCCTCTATGAAGAAAAAAGTTATAAACAAAATCGTACGCGAGAACAGGCGACATTACATTTAATTACATAATTAAAAAAATATGCATAATAAACTGTTTAAAAAATAAAAAAAAACAATACTAATATCAAAACTGATGAATAGATTATATATATATATATATATATATATATATATATATATATATATATATATATATATATATATATATATATATAACAGTCAACTTACAACCGAATTACATTATACACTTTTCAAAAATAGTTCGGGAAATTACACCAGCAAATATACTTTGCTTTTTCTATTCATACACAATTTCAAATGTCAGTAGTTTCGTGTTTATTTAAATAGCAGTAATTTGTACTGTAATATTGTTGTGATAAAAGAGGCAACACCTTTTTGCAATTTGTTATTTATTTAGATATGTATACACATGTGTTGATTGCGTCTAGTTTTGTTTCGTGCTTATGCTATCTGATTTTAAGTAACCTCTTCTTGATCAGTTTCAACTGGTGACAACGTTTAGCTTCTCCACTATGGTAATGTACGCATACTGACAGCTGTTATTATCAATCTCGTAGTTTCTAATATTTTGTGTTCAAAGTATCGTCAGTTTTACAATTACTAATTGACGACCTTCTGAAACCTCAGGCTCTGACTCCTTCCCGAACCTCGAGCTTTGATTATTTCACTCACTTCCAGCTTTGCCTGTTTCCTAAACCTCCGACTATTAATCCTTCCCGGACATCATTTTTTTTAATCCAAGGCAATGATCCGTTTAAATGCCTCTGCTTTTCTAGGATAGTGATCACTTTTAAAATAAAGAAGGCCTACAGAGAATAATTAAATCAGATTTCCCCCTCCCTCGTTATCTTTGAAGACATATTCTCCTTCACGTGTAAGTGAGAAAAGAAAAATAAAGAAACATGTGTATGACTCCCTAGCACTACTTAAACACAGAAATAAAATGAAGGGTGCCTTCAGAGCACTTTTAAAACGGAGTCCCCCCGCTGTTATCTTTGTAATAAAGTACCCTTTTATTTGTAAGTGAAGAAAGACAAAATTAAAAAAATGTGTATTCCCTCTGAGCACTACTGAAACACTCAAAGATAATTAAGGGGTGTAAGGAGTAAAATTAAAACAAAGTTACCACCCGTTATCTTTCTTAAGAAATTCCATTTTATTATTAAGTGAAGAAAATAACAAAAATAAAATGTGTATGCATCCTGAGTACTACTGAATAACTCAAATAAAAGTAAGGAAGCCTCCTGAGCACTAATAAAACAGGTTTATTCGAAGAAAAATGATGATATAGTTAAGAAACGAGTTAACAAATATCGAAATTACTGCATTATAACATTACACTTAGTGTTTAATCATATTTCCCAATATTATTGAAGAAAAAGAAGACAAAGAAGTAGAAGAAGAAGAAGAAGAATCACCCCCACTATCTCTGAAACCCTTGTAAGAGTTTGCGACATATTTGTATTCTAATTATGTCCGGTGGAATCGCAGACCGCACGATAGTATTATACAATATTTGTACAAACTCAACGGTACTTATCTAATTACTCATGTTAATATACTCTCAAAAATATAATTGACTCAAAACTACTCACGTTTTTATAAAATTCAACTTCTCTCGTTGCTCGATACTCAACGAGTGTTATATATCAGAAATTATCCATCAAATTTCGTAAAAATCGAAAAACATATATTTCTCGCCTTTTTGGCTAAGATGAAAGTGTAGTATCTATTCTTGACAATTCCTGTTTTTATCAACGTTTTGTCTGACATAAAAGTGTAGTATCTAGTCCGATTCTATCTGGTCCGATACTACACTCTTTAATAAAAAATCAGAATTACATTGACTACTACGCCACGTTTACAGATCCTTCCCAAGCTTTACTTCACAGGCGAATGTGTACACTTTCCCAGTCTTTATATTATTCTCCTGAGGTGCTCGTAACGACATATGCCGACACTTTCTCAGGCTTTTCGTGAAACACCCCTATCGGTTAATGCCGACACTCTTTTAGGCTGTTACGTGAGGCGCCCTATAGGCGAATGTCGATACTCTCTGAGGATCTCCCACTGGTGGATGTTGACACTCTCCCAGGCATTTGCCTAAGGTGCACCTATCGGCGAATGCCGATACTTTCTCAGAGTTTGTCTGAGGCGCCTCTGCTGCTGAATGCCGATATATAGCATAACCTATCCTGCGTGGACCGCGGCAGTACGCGTTTCGTATACTCGTCGTGTATAGGGTTGGTCGTGTCGTCCAGTAGATTAATTATTTCTTCTAGAACCACGCCGTCTGTTGTCTGCAATAAAAGCCATGTGGTGCACTCCGAAGACAAACTGTACTTTTTAATTTAATTCATTTATTACAAGCGTTGTTATTTCAACTGGGGCTACGTCGCGCAAGAGAGAGAGAGAGCCAGAGAGAGAGAGAGAGAGAGAGAGAGAGAGAAGGCAATCACTACTTCATCGTAGTTAGTTAATAATGTTTTCTTAACTATTCATAAAAATGGGGGGAAATGATTTCTCGCGCCTGCATTCCCCTAGGGGAAATATCCCTTATCTTTACATTGTGAATCGCACGTCCTCCTGGTTCGCTTTACGAATTAGACTGACTAAAACTCGCTTCTCACGAGAACGAGTGACGTCACAGAGCCTCTGTTTCCCACGCAAGGGCCTGTGACGTTGTTTATAAACAAAAAGAAAAAATAAAGGAATCAAATACTTATTTATTTTTCTGTCCGCCGCTCATTTGATCGCTCATAATTGTATCTTTTCGAACATGTGTCACATCTTCACGCGGTGGAAGGGAGATTTATAATCAGCATTTCTTGCACAGTCTGACTATGAAGACAGAGACGTTATTCTTAGCATGTGGAGGATTCGTCCTCTGCAATCAGTCCGACTCTAGCGGTAAATTAGAACTGATGGTGGTCTTTCTTCTCTCAGGCTGGGCTATTGTTCTGGGTAGTCCGATGAGGTCAACCTTCCAGACCTTGCTTTCCCTCAACAAAGACAACTTAGTCTATGGCTAATATATATATATATATATATATATATATATATATATATATATATATATATACATATATATATATATATATATATATATATATATATATATATATATATATATATATATATATATATATGTATGGGGTAAGGTACACGATAATTCATGAAAATGAAGTGTCGTGATGGACAAAATGTGTGAAAAGATGACAGACGGAAAATAAGTCAAAGTGCAGGAGAAAAACAAAAACAAGAGATGTTTGACCGGTTTCGTGTATTACTGTGAATACTATAGCGATCGAATTAACTCCGATGTTCGCATCATAGATAACAAACACGTTACTGAGAATGGACGAAGTTATACGGTTTAAATCAATTTTTCATTTTTTATTAATCTTACTAAACTGATTATATTGTGATATACATATATATATATATATACATATATATATACATACATATATATATATATATATGTATATATATGTGTATATGTCTATATGTATATATGTATATAAACTGTGTTTCTCGCTTTATTGCAGATCATAATATTAATAACTTCAATAATATAAGTCGCACAAGTTGAAAATGTTGCACACTGAAAGTAGGTAAGATACCAACATATTTTGCAAATCTATATTATATCTATAAAGTTATAGACATTTATGTATTTGTTAGCCATTTTTGCTGTTTCTCGCTTTATTGCAGGTGTGTTAAATTACAGTCCATAGGTGATAACAATTTTTTTTACTTAGCAGGGTATATTATTTTAATAATTTAAATAATAAGTAACAATATGAATGAAATGTAAGAAAGAAATCACCAGATATGCACCAGAAAATTTAATCATTTATCAACAAATTTCCCATTTCTTGAAATTACCCTCTGCACTATTCCATCAACAGATAAAGTAAATCTGTTGATTACGGAAGGTGTTATGCTACTAGCAACATCAACAATTGTATTCCAGAGGTCATCTTTTGATGCAATTTTTTGGCCCTAATACATACACATTCCTCTTTAACATTGACCAGAGATGCTCAATCGGGTTTAAGTAAGGAGAACAAGGCGGTCAAGTTATGAGATTCTCTCCCTTGATGCCCAGAGATGCGAGGAAGGTAGTCGTCACTTTTGCTGCATGAGATAGAGCATTGTCGTGCATCAAAAATCAGTTGACGTAGACGAAGTAAAGGCAGGTCGTCCAGCCAAGGTGACAAATGCTCATCTAAGTACGATATGTATGCTTGGCTTGTGAGTTTCACAGCCTCTGACACTCGGAAAGGCCCAATTAATTAATCACCTATGATACCCACTCAAACATAACTAACCCGTCACCTTGTTGGCAACGAACGCGATGTGAGATGGCAGCTCCTGTAGGACTCCAAACTTTAACCCATCCATCCGGACCATCAAGTGTTGCTCTAGCTTCATCTTTTAATAGAACCTGTTGGAAATCAGTTTTCATGTATTTTTCTGCCCACACAATGCGTTTTCCATCATGGGTTTTGTTCATGGGAGGCCTTGAAATGGGTTTCACGTTCCTGGCCATCTCATTCAAGACACTGCATCTGGTCTGATTGAACATTGGAACAACGCCAGCTTTGCCAAAAATAGAGGCACTAGTGCCATTTGTTTCCCTAATGATCTGTCTGCGTATTTTTCGCATATCGCGAGGGAAAATGCTCCTTCTTATACCCTTATCTTTCCATGGTGCAGTGTTGGTCTTCTCGACAAAATAAACTAAGGTTCTCTTATCCATTCCCAGTTCCTTGGCTGAATCCAGAAGTGTCAGTCCTTGTGCAAGGCCAGCTACAACCCTTTGCCTGTCAGTAGCAGTCAAACGTCGATTTTGGGGCATTTTTACAAACCTGCAATAAAGCAGAAACAGTGAAAGAGGCTAACAAATGCATAAATATCTTTAACTTTAGAAATTCGGTATATATTTGCAAAATATTTTGGTATATTACCTACTGAGGCGCACTCTTTCAGTGTGGAAAATTTCAAACTTGTGCGAATGATATTTTTGAAGTTATTAACAATATTATGATCTGCAATAAAGTGAGAAACACAGTTTATATATATTTAAAGACACACACACACACACACACATATATATATATATATATATATATATATATATATATATATATATATATATATATATGTATTTCTACACACACACTCACACACATATATATATATTTGAACACACACATATATATATATATATATATATTTATACACACACATATATATATATATATATATATATATATATATATATATATATATATATAGAGAGAGAGAGAGAGAGAGAGACAGGGAGATTGAGAAAGAGAGAAAAAGAGAGTGAGAGAATGAAAGAAAGAGAAGATTAGACAGAGAGAGATTTGTAGATAAATATTTCTTCTATTTGGGAAAAATTAAATTAAGTAGGCACTCTAATCTGATGTCATTATCTACACATTATTTTCCTATAGTCATTCTGTCTAGTAACGCCGTCTGGCAACACCGCGCTTATTAATCAAAAATAACTCTTTACGCGCTGCTTATTAGCCAGAGATTTTCACATCATCTCACTGAATTGCAGTAAGTTTCAAACATTTATCTCATTTCAGAAAAAAGACTTATTGACTTTAGTTTTTTATTTTCTTTTATCAACACTTTTTTTACCCTTCATCTTCATTGCATGGTATACGCACGTTTTAGATATTTCTTGTGCGATTTGTCAGCGTCATCTATCTTTTCTGGCATAACAGACAATAAGATACGTACAAACTAATGCATTTAAATGAGATGTTTAAATCTCTAATTAAGTCACACGGAATTAATCGTTTCATTTAATTTTTAATATACAGAATTGTATTCTTCTGTGATTCTATCGGATTCGTAAATCTCTTTTTTTTCTTTTTATCATAACATACTTATGGCAAGTGCACTACAGACAACAGTTCTATGAAAATACAAATGTTTCTGTGAAGCTCTTTTGTCACATGTCTAGTTTATTCTATAAAAGCGGGGTCCATATATTGACGCTCTACGAGAAAAAATAGGAATCCATGAATCTTTTGTACTCAATCTTGACCTCCGTCTCTCCGTTTTATTTCTGTACGAAATACTTTTTAATGGAAATCACTCAAGACAAAGTGTGAAACAGCTTGTTGTAAAAAGTTATGAAAAATACTATTTCAAGTAACAAAAACAGCCAACGATAACTGTTACATGGATATATTCTGACACAGAATCAGCAATTAGTTCCCCTTTGTAAGAAAAATCGCTCATAAAATCGTATAACTAAAGAAGAAAATAAGAAAAAGCGAGAGTTACTTAACAATCTATTATTACTAATCATTACTTAATTAAAATTAAATGTACACATACAAATTAAAATTAAGATTCGTGTTTGTGTATAACTAATTATAATACTGGACAACATCACATCAGCGTATGTCGATGCAAGATTAGTGTTTCATGGGTCTTCGGGATAATTAATTTAAATAGTTTCTACACACTAACGCTGGAAAGAAGGTACTATATTTTAGGATATATTTTTTAGGTTAAGCTTATAAGTATAGCGATTTGAAGAATTTCCGCGTAAAATTATAAAGATAACAGAGATGTCTGAGGGGGTAATTTAATCTAATAATTAAAAAAATAGCTAAACTTTAGAAAAGAGGGAACTATTTTTAAAACCAATTATTTGTAAATAACATTTTAAGAAGCCCTAGACAATAATTAGTACAATTTTATGATCTACGTCTGTTAAAGAATGCTAGTGCATAATTAACTCATATACTGAAGTTGGTGTTTTAGATAGTTTATCCAAGTAAGTGTTATATGATCTTAATGCGTATTTACGAGCAAGTTGTGATGATACACATACAACCTGTTAAAACTTCTACCCTCTCAGACGCTGAGAAACACAGTCGACTGAGGAACACGCACGCTCAAGAATATCTGCGGCTATTAATATTAGACTTGCAGTCAAACGTCACTAGTGGTGTATATGATAACTGCGCACGTACGGTGTAAACCGAAAAGGCATCTCCAATGAGGTGTATTTAGTATGAGTCCAATGAGTAGGCTTAACAAAAAAAAGAAAAAGAGAGAAAGAGGAGGAAGAGGTGGCGTTTTTAAAAGTACCATATTTTGCTGAATAAAGCGGTAATTCATAAAATGATGTGCATTATGCACCGGATAAAAGGAAGTATAATAGTCAGGTAGGTGCTGAAACCTTCCTTGTGAAAAGTTACTTAGATCCGTATATTGAGCGAAGGTGTAAATATTATATGTGTAGATACTGATCTGCTATGCGGAACGTCTAATGATTTGTCTTGAGAACCATCATCACATGTTAATTATTGTGGATATATCAATTTTCAATTCTCGTAGTAAATCATTAGACATTTATAAAAGTGTCCTAGGTAAAAACAGGTATACGTTAAAGAAGAACACACACTTTTAGCCACATATTGGTTTGTTTATAAAATATCTTTAAAAGCTATATATATAAATATATATATATATATATATATATATGTTTATATATATTTATAAGGTAATGCTTTAAAATTATGAATCTAATCTGCATGTCTATGCATTTCGTTGGCTTAGATGTTATACTTTATTTTAACTACCATTACTATGTCTATCCGTGTCCATATACATACGCTATTTTTCCTATAATTCAATACATTATACAAATAAAAATCGAATATTAAGAGCAAAGGTAATCCTATTTATTGAACAGTACTAAACACTCTCTTTTAAATCTTTTACTCTACAATTCACCTTTTACCAATACACATACATCGTCGTTCAAACGCTGTGTTCTGGTACTTTATTTTAAAACGTTTCATTTTAATTTACAAAAATAGTCATAACAGTAATAATTTAATCTCGTCTTGAAAGTCTTCATTTCTATTTATTCATATGACAATGCCTTAACAAGTGGTGACATCTTTTGCTTTTAAGACAGGCAAAATGAACGAATTATGTTGTGTCGTTTCTCAATGGTAAAGTGTGCATTTGCCCGTAAGATTAGGAACGGGTATTGTTATATTTTATCTAATGACATAAATACAAATTAAAGCCGACGTAATATGTTTTACTTCTCTCTTATACAACTAAATATAGAAATGGTTAGATAGTGTTTAAATAATACCCTATGTTTGTATGATAAATCTACTTCGTGATATGTATATCCACAGCTCAGGAATTCTAAAATGAAAAGTATGACGATGTCAAGAATACTCCTATGAATAACCTGAATATAAACGACAATTATACCAACAATACTACTATTACTACTACCAATGATACCACTACTACTACTAACCCAATAGCGAAATCGTGGTGTTTATATTGAATATAAGACTACGTTGCACGTTAACCTATGCGGTTCCAATAATACCTTAATATTGAGACATGCCCAGGGTGTCAACGTACACATTTTCATTATACTACTAACCAGCCATTGAACTGAACGAACTTAACAATATATATTAAATGACTGTTTCGAACTAGCGCATTACACATATTAAAATCAGTTTGACTTACCCTTGTATATATAAATATAAAAATATGGTAGCCGTAATTTAGAATACTATTTAAAAAATATCTGGAAAGTTCGGGAATATATGGTCTCTTGCAATATAAAGTAGATTACGACAACGTCTCGGATCAGGCTTTCTGTTACTTCTTTGAATACACACTCTTGTATATCGTGTTGATTGGTGTATTATCTTCACTATACTCTCATAATCCTGGCAACGAGGAACTTGGACTTATTCAGATCAACAGAACCCTGACGTATGCCACACACAATACTAGTGACAAGAACTCTGAGGTTTTCAGACACGAAATAACCGAGACTTATATTGCACACAACACTGACAAGGACAATACGGACTTATTTTAGATACAAAAAAGCATTACAACAACTGCAATGTTTGATTTACGAAATACGACTAAGGTGGAATGCTCGAAATAATTGGTTATCACAACAATACAACGAGAAGTTAGAGCCGTGTGTGATTTTCAACCTACACGGTGTACCAAATCTACAAAAGATAAAACACTTCAGCGTCAGAAAATAGGATTGGAGGCAAAAACACAACGTTTCGTTCTTTAGTGGAATGAAAAAGATTTAAAATCGAGGTGTTGAAATGTAAACCGTTCGATCACAGGACAAAAGAGAAAACCCAAGAAAACGTCTGTCGTTTTCTTTTCTTTTTTTAATTATTTAATACGAAACACGAAAATTAGTTTGAACTAGTATATTATGTTATCATCCTGCTGAGATGTTCATATTTTTCCAGTTAAAAGGCTACGATTGTCTAAAAAAGAAAACAAATATATACACGGAAATAAGCAACAGGCTATATTGTGTGACGAATTAAAAAAGACCGCTATGTAAGAAAATATAAGGCAGCGGCTTCGATTATAAGTGAATCTCTGAGAAAAATAAAAAGGACAAATAAATAAAGAACATATATTTCAAGAAAGGCAACTATAAAAAGTGATCAGATTTGAAAAAATGGGGCTTTATAAACAACAGGAAGAGAAAAAAAAAACATACGAGTTAAGATTGGTGCAGATGAAAGTGCATTTTAACAAAAGGCTATCTAGAGTCATGTCGATCATTTACACTACGACGTTTAACACACAATTACGTTTGCTTCATGTTTCACATGATACAAGTACCTTTAAATAGTGACTGTATGAATCAGACAATCTTTTAAAATGTTCGTTAAATATTAAGAAAATTAAGTATGCTTGAACATACCAACTTTACCTATAAGATATTGCCACAAAAAGCAAGCAGTCTTTTATTTGCTATACATATCTTTTTTCACAAGACGTGGACACGTATAAATTTAATAACACATAAAAACAAGACGACACTATTTTTGCTAGTGTAATTAATAAACAGTACGATTATTTCAAGATGTCGGAGTTGAGGATGAATAATTTAAAATACCTTATCTTAGAACAGGTTCTATTTTGAAATACCTATGCATACATCGGAAGAAGAGTTCTTAATGAATTTGAGAATCCATCTGGAGTAACACTTCAACATATTGCAGAGAACTGCCAACGTGTATTA
Organism: Sepiola atlantica; assembly: GCA_963556195.1. Taxonomy (NCBI): domain Eukaryota; kingdom Metazoa; phylum Mollusca; class Cephalopoda; order Sepiida; family Sepiolidae; genus Sepiola; species Sepiola atlantica. Next base: position 51,213,907 of record OY744540.1, read on the forward strand.
TCGCTCGCCAAGATTTAAGAAACATTTAACAAATCTGAATGTCGTATATTATAAAACCCGGAACAAAATAATATTAATTCATGAAGTAAATTCGACACATAAAAAAATACTAACTTACCACTTAAACTATATTTACAGTGGGGGCAATTTCATTGGTAGGAAGATTGTTTATATAAAATAGTATAGTGTTTTAATTACAGTCACATGAGACACACACGTTCACAATGAAGAGCTAAAATAAATACACTTCTTTCTTTAAATTTCTAAAAGTAACAAAGTTTAAGATATTCGAAATTTTGTGTAGGTAAGAATATTGAATTAAAATATTAAAACGCAACTGGTCTCAGGTGTGTTGATAATACATTTTGAAATGTAGTAAAAAATAAAAACTTACTTTGATGATAACTAACAAAGAAGCCAAATGTGTCACTGAAGAACAAATAAAATTTCACGGCGAGCAAATAGCTGAAGTTACACGAAAAAAGAAGACTTTTACATTTTAGATAATTGTGATGAATAACTTACACAACCTTTTGCACGGACTGGATGGAGACATTTCAATATGAAATATGCCCATCAACTCTTGCAATCAAAGTATAAAAACTGTAAATCCCATAGCAGAGGGACTACATAAATAATTAAAAGAAAGTGTATTTTAGTTGACTACACATATAATAAATGGTTGCCAAGTTTAAATAAAAACTAAATAGTAAAGCAGTTTCTGAAAGAAACTGTTCATTTCGTAATAAAATAACATCGCGGAGGAATTAGATAGACTGGAATAATAAGTGTATCATCGAAAGTAGAATACAACGAGTCAGCTTCACTTACATTCGACATGAACAGGTAGACACATCTGTGTTTGTGCAGATTTCTACACAGAATTGAAGTATGCGCTAATAGTATTCCGCTGCTGCTCTCGTGCCCCCCCCCCCCCGACAATCTGGCAACTGCCACCCATTTACTGTGAAGGTCCCCAAATACCGAATAGCTTTTTACTCCAAAAGCTTCTTTCCTCGTGTTGCTGGACTCTTAAAATCCGTCCCTGCTCCGTGTTTTCCTGACGGTAGTGACATGCAGCAATTTAAAACTAATGTAAACAGCCATCTTGATGCATATCTCTCAATTTAGGTTGCCCTAATCCCCCAAACTGTCAACTTATTTCTCAGTAGCTCCTTACGTCTACAGTATCGGTCTGTCTTGTTTGTGGGGTAAACTATGTTAAGAAAAATCGCAAAACTCAACGGTTGATTTAACTGATGCATATAAACAAATACCTGTTGACTATTTTATCAAAGCTATTTTTATAAATATTCAAAGGGTTTTTTGCAAGTTGGAAAGATTACCCTTTGAAGTTTACTTTACACCGGTACTTTTTCAACAAATAATAGACACCTTGCTTAATAGACAACACTTTGCGGCAGCCAACCGTGATGACATTCTAGTTATCAGTAAATAAACCGATCAGCACAAATTGCATGCACACGAAGTATTTAAGAGAATCCAGAACTATGAATTTAAATTAAGGAGTGAAAATACGTGTTTATATTGAAAAAGATAAAATATTGTAGTAAAATTATGTACAAATATGGTAGACCATAAGACCCAGATAGACTAAGTGCGATTAACAATATACCAGCTTCGGCAAAGTTATCTTCACGAAAAAGGATTTTTTTATTTTGAAAATTAGTACACAAACAAAATTCGAAACTTGCAAAATTTGCGAGCGCCTCTTAATAAACTATTTAAGAAAAAGAAAACAATTCAGTCTTAACGACCGACTTCTAGACGCTATTTTAAAAAATAAAAAATAATACCATCGCGTCAATAAGAAAGCGTAAAATTACAAGCTTCATTTATCGTGTGATGGTGAATTTCCTTATTTCGAACATAGATTAACTTTCATACCCTATGTATAGATGTTACGACGAGGTCTCGATACAGGCATGATGTAACTTAAGTTGCCCACGACTCAGGAGGGTCACAAACCAGTAAGGGATCCGTTCGCAACAATCAGTGGTGCGTTTTATCTGCCTGGATGTTGGATTGGTCCTGGATAGCCTATGAGTTCCACTTCCCAGGCTTTCCGTCTAAGGGAAGAGTTTATACTATTGCTATCTGGCTGAGCCGTCCTGACCGAGAAATGCCGACGAGGTTGCCTAGACAATACTCAACAGGCCAGCGTGTTCATTCTTTAGGGATACCGGATTTATTATCTACACGTCACGTTTTCTTGCGGGAAGAAGAAAGTAAATAATGGCTAGGAGTATATTCTGTTTCTCAGATACTCTTGATTACGACCCGCTCTCGATAATACGTTCAGAAAAACTGGTAGGGATATTTTATCTGCCAGGCTGAGATATTAGTCTTGAGTAGTCCACAAAGGTTAACCTTGACTAGCCCCCCTCTCTTTGTGATATAGTTTATTTCCTTGGTAACTACCTGAGGCGTTTCGACCAAAAAATAATTACGATGCTACCCAGACTATTTTTAATAGGCCAGGTGCCTATTTTTAAAGCAGAGGTTTTACTCTTCCTATCTTCTGAACTTGTGGCACATTAGCTTGAGGTGTTAACGAAATAAAAACATAGTCTGGGAGCAGTATTTATGTACAATAATATTATGCACTTCTGTAAATACGCACTTTTGTAAATATACTACTGTGGTCTTATTTATTATCTGCCTTTCAAGATCACAACATTATGTAACCGGAATCATTCGTTAACGTGTTAAGCATCTTCTTAATTATGTAATATCGTGCTTGAAATTTCTTCTTAGATCATATGCTGGTATTTTTCTGTCATGCATAAAGTTATTTACCAAATGTTTAACACATTTCTAAGCAATGTAAATGAGTTATTCGCGAGTAGGAAACATGCATAATCCTCTTCAAAGAAATAAAATAAATTAACAATTATTAATAAGTTGTATTTTCTTTACTTTTATTGATAAAGACGATAGTGCATGTCTGAGAAGCATGCTGAAAAAAGATATAAGGTGAATTAAATATGTACTTGTTATTTATTACGTGATGTCGTGGACGTGAATTCTTAATGTATGCCAATTAATCTCTCATTATAATATAAAATAAAATAGTTGATTTTGTAATGTTATTTTAACACGGTTACAAGAATATCTTATATATAAAGTAAATACGTTTTTTCCCCTGTACCTTCGCGTCGAATAGGAAAATAAACTCGAACTCAATAGGTTACTACAATCACTACAACATCAAATTTATTCGCTCGAGCGTGTTCTTAGCAAACTCTAAACTATTACACCCACCTCGGGCAAATTGTTATTTTCGTTCCTCACTCAGTCACTCTCCCAAAACCAGACACCATACAGGTAGTAGCAAGAACATTTCTCTCTAACATTTTACTCCTCTCACGCTACCAGTCTACACCGGGAACAAATACACAACGGATAATTTAAAACTTATTATTTACGTTAAATATGCCTTCACCTAACCACACAGTAGCATAAGTTGCACAGAAAAAATAACAGACGCTCCCTTCAATACATCTGACTAGCGTACTATGTTACAAAAAACCTGTTACGGATTAACCGATTGAAATTCTATTATTCTTGCTACGTAGCATTTACACGTTAGCAGAATAACAGATTACATTAAACTGAACACAATGACAATCATTAACACGACGATTTATTCAACTTCACTGTGCTAATAAATACATTAGTACACTTCTGACAAAAAGTACAACATTTTTTATTCGATTTTATATGTATTACTTACTTTTCCATTAGTTTACTCTTCGCAAGCCTCAATCAGATCGGTTTACATTAGTAACAAGTTTCATATTATATTACATACTAAACAATATTTCAAATAACTTTTATGTTTCTGCAGGGGGGGGGGCTCAGTTTACACGTATCATATAGAAAGCTTATGGTGACAAGCAGATAGTAATAGACAACTCCGGATGAAAATTGGAACTCAAAGCTTTATTTTTTAAACAATGGGAAACAATTTTCCGTGAGTAATATCGGAGAGATCAAATTGTTTATATCACGTATTTCGTCTTATTACTGACAGCGGTAGTAGCAGTAAGAGTAAGTCTGCAGTTAGTGAGTAAGACGACGCGGTCGTAGCAGTAGTGCAAATAGTTGTTGTTGAATGTTTGACGCTGGTACGACTGCCATGGTCGTAGCAGTAGTACGAATAGTTGCTGTTGTTGAATTGGTTGCCGTAGCAGACGATGACAGAAAGTACAACATTTCTTATTCGATTTTATATGTATTACTTACTTTTCCATTAGTTTACTCTTCGCAAGCCTCAATCAGATCAGTTTACATTAGTAACAAGTTTCATATTATATTACATACTAAACAATATTTCAAATAACTTTTATGTTTCTGCCGGGTAACAGTAATCGAATAACTGATTACATTAATCCGACCACCTTCACAATCGAAAACATGCTACGATACGAAACAAAAATTGAATAATTCTGATATTTCATATTATAATAATTTCAAAATATAATTCAACTCTAACAATTAATAAAAACATTTACGTTTTCCTTATTTACATACAGTTCAAACAACTTCTATTCCAACGAGTCAACCTGAAATGCCAGACTGCATTTTTCATTTTACATTATAAATGTTCGTTTTATACGATCACTATTGACTATTCTGATAGAATGTTAAGTCCCCCGTGCTACCGTGTTGCTAAATGTTTTACATTAAAAAAACAAATCGTTTTAGTAGAATGCGATCGAACGCCAAAAACTGTAACGTCGTAAACACTAACCCACCGATGGGGAATATAATATTAATATGGAATTAATAGAGTTAAACGAAGCCAGTGCGATATATACTGAAAGCAATTTACTTTAATTTCACCAGAAATTTTATTTTTATTCTTTTTTAAACACCGGCTCTGTCTGTGATAAGGGCCCTTGGAAAATTACAGAGGCCTACATAGCCCCATTAAAATCAACTGAAAAACACAAATATAATTAATGTAGGCTGCAGAGCATTACAATTTGTATTCGGATGGGGGGTGGGGCATAACAATTACGATTATATGCTTATTTTTAATAATGAAGACTATTCTCTATTTTTTTTTCATGATTGCGATTGAGTCACGTGAGCAAAATACGTTACGATTCACATTCTGGCGAGCAAATGTACGGTCCAGCATGGGTACGGGGGGGGGCATACCAATAAGTAATAAAAACATTTTTGTTATAACATTACATGCAGACAATCATCTTTACTTTTTATTGCTTGCTATTGTTTATACATGTACACTGTTGAATAGCAGAAAAGAGGATAAAAATTGAAATCCTCTGACATAGATTCAGTTATCAGTGCGGAAATTCAAGATCCAGTGGCAGATCCGGGTTTACATGATTTCATTAGGCACCATATGGTTCATGGAAACAGAGGTTCACTCTGTCTCAAAGATGGACACTGCAGTAAGAGCTTGAGTGAAACTCAATCGGATACAAATGGCTACTCACAATATCGACGACTATCTCCTTTAGCTGGAGGTTTTGAGACGACACTTACCTTACCTGCCAACATAACAGTTCCTGTAGATAACCGATGGGTTGTACCACATAATAAACTGCTTCGTGAGATTTTTGATGCACATATCAATGTTGAATATTGCAACAGCATGAAATCAATAAAATACATTTGTAAATATGTAAATAAGGGTAGTGATCAAGCTATCTTCACAATTGAAAGTAATGCTCATGATAGAAGTTAAGAGATACGATACGAGACGTTACATATCAACCAATGAAGCCATTTGGAGAATACTTAACTTTCACATACATATACATCATCCCCCCCAGTTATTCACCTATCAGTTCATCTAGAAAATGGACAGCGTATATACTTTACTGAAAGTACTGCATCAGATAGAGTTGCAAATCCACCTTCAACCACTCTAACAACTTTCTTCATATTGTGTCAAACACATTTTTTTTCCACGTACACTTTTGTACTGAGAAGTTCCAGTTTATTATACCTGGGACACTAAAACTAAGGTCTTCAAGCGACGGTTACAGGGTAAGCCAGTTCCAGGCTATCCGTGCGTTAACAGAACAGAAGTTTTGGGGCAGGGTATACACCGTGCATCCAAATCAATTTGACTGCTTCTGTTTGAGAATGATTCTACACAATGTTAGAGGTTCACAGAGCTTTAATGACCTAAAAACGATCAATCGTCAAGTTATGACTACATTCAGGGGTGCATGTAGTGCACATGGACTACTTGAGGATGATAACCACTGGGATGCTACATTACAGGAAGCATCTATATCTGAATCTGCCGACGATTTGAGACATTTGTTTGCCATCATGTTGACATCATGTGCAGTGTCTCATCCGAAACGACTTTGGGATGCACACAAATAAGCTTTTAGTGGAGATTTCCTTCTTAGGAAACACAATCAACAGCCTGAAGTTGATATAACATGTTAAGACGACATCTTCAATATGGCTTTAGTTCATATCGAAGATATGACTTATAAGATCAATGGTAAACCACTCACAAAATTGGGGCTTACCTCACCTAATCGATCTAATACACATCCGGTCATTACTGCATGGACGCGTGAAATTAGTTATCAACCTCATGAGCAAGCATCAATTGTTCGAGATGGTATCGCACGACTAAATAATGAGCAAATTCATATTTTTCGTACTGTAGTTAATACTGAAGAAGATCAGAAAGGTGGCCTTATATTCCTTGATGCACCCGGAGGTTCTCCTGGTGGTAGGACAACTCACTCCACATTGAAGTTGCCATTATCTAACAAAAAATGTTGATCCAATTTGTCAAATAGAAAGAGGGTCAGATTCAGCAAAAGTCTTACATAATTGTTCCTTTATCGTATTGGATGAATGTACAATGGCACATAAACAAGCGGTCGAGGCTCTATATAAAACATTGCGTGATCTCAAGAGACGTGATGCTGTCATGGGTGGCATAACACTATTATTATTAGGTGACTTCCGACAAACGCTTCCTATTGTTCCACGTAGAAGTCCACCTGATGAGCTTAATGCTTGCATTACATTGCCATATTTGTGGAAGTACATTAAATCTGTAACGTTCACTTCTGTGGATTCCATTCTCGATCGCGTCCAGGCTGTACAATACCCTACAGAATTTTTAGATTCATTAGAATTGCCTGGTATGCCAACACACAGCTGAAAGCTGGATGCCCAATTATGTTACTCCGGAATCTTCATGCTCCAAGGCTATGTAATGGAACGAGACTGTGTTAAATGCATGCAACCTCATGTGATAGAAGCTGTAATACTAACTGCTTTGGCAAGGGGCAAACTGACATTCCTTCCCAGAATACCCATTATTCCGTCGGATTCTGCAATAAAATTTAAAAGGCTTCAGTTCCCAGTTAAATTGTGATTTGCCATGACAATTAACAAGTTCCAAGACAATCATTGGCAATGGTGGGTCTAAACTTGACTTCACCTTGCTTTAGCCATGGCCAGTTTTATGTCGGATGTTCAAGTGCTTTGTACGAATAACTTTTACCAATATAAAGGAGACATATGTTGGAACAAACACAGGAACGCTAGCGCACAGCTTCATGTTAAATCCAATTTTAATTACCTAAATTACTTCCAGTGAAATGATTTATTTTCTGAATCTATTCATTTAACTTAAAAATTTAAATCAGGCTGTTGTATTCCCCCGGGCAACGCCGGGACACGGGTCCTGCTAGTTGATAATAAAGGAAACTTAATTTTCTAAACATTAGCATACATTTAAGACAACGTTCTTAATACGTTAATATAGATTGACATCTATATTATAATGTATTTTGTTACCTTTTACTTGAGTCGACGTTCTCAGAAATCAAGGGACTCCTTCCGGGAGCTAACACGTGATCTATATATAATATAAATAGATATTAGAATATTCAATTGCAGTTCTTATTTACATGTCAAACGCTGAATTAGTAAAGAAGTTAGGAACATTAATTTTCTGAGACGGGGCACTATTTCTCGTATAAGCCAGTGTAGAGTTGTTATACCGAGACACTCTTATATGTTCGCCGAATACTATGTTATTTTGAATATTAGGTCACGGTTTACTTGTATGGTGAAGTATCCTCATGTAAAGCTGTCCTGACAAAACCTGTTACAAAAAGACCGAGGGCACTCTAGAGTGGTTGCGACTAGGTAATTGAAACTCACATGCAGGCAATTCAAAGTCTTCATGTGAACTTGAAACCTACTCATGAAACATTCTTGACACACTTTAATGGTGTTATTGCTATAGACTACACACAAGTCTTTCTCATAATATTATCGAACTAAACATACCAAATGTGTTATATAGGGCCAGTATTCTAATATAATTGAAACTAATACTTCTGTACTACTATTACTATTGCTGGAAACAATATTTATAAATACATCCATGAGTGCACTCAAATATTTGTCAATATCAAACCTAAGGTGGCATGGCGTACTATGGGCATGATGTGTCATAAGAGAGTAAAAATATTAACTATCATTACTACTACTTCGGCAACAACTATTACTACTACACTTACGACTACTACTATATTCCTACAAACATAAATAAATAGGTTTCGCTTAAAACTTCTTCAGATTGTTCTTCATCAAAGTGCCATGAAGAGCATTTGAAGGTACTTTTCTTAAACACATAATACAGTGTGTGCTTTAAAAGCTCGATGAATGCTATCACGTGTTAAAGGTTTTATACAGTTACAAGTTAATTATTTCTATAAAATAACATTAAATGATGTGAATGTCTTCAAATACAAGTATACATATTATATATAAATGTTTTTTTTAGTTTCATTAGATATTCATAGTTACTATAGAATTTGAGAGAATATCAATTGATACAGAGCTTATGAGACAGTCTAATTGCATTTGCATGTTTACGAACAGTATGAGGATTGTATTAGGGAGCATGTAAAATGTTGTATTCACGATCTTTGCTAGATTATTACTTTCAGAATGTTTCATAATACTTATTGTTCACCAGATACCAAGGAAAACAACAGTTCGAAAACATCGGTTGATACGATTTTGTTTAGAAAAGAATCACCGCTTATCAAAGCCAAACACCACTCAGTGATAATGATCACTTAGTTGGACAGGTGGACGGTAGACCAGACGTAGTAACTAACGATTGTGTAACTGGTCAGAATTTGATCATTTAAAGAGACGACTTAACAAGAACTTGTTAATATTTGATGTGAAAACAATCATGGTATAGTCAGCCGGGAAGAAACGCGGTGGTGTTCTGTTCCGCATGCGGACAGTTCCAGGAAAAACACTTTGCTCATAAAAGTTCTGCTTAGTTCTAAGTATAAATAAGGAGAAAGTGGCTGTATGTAGATGATATTGTTTTGTAAAAGTTTAACAGATGGAACATATTAATGATTGAGTGGGAAGGACTAGCAACGTCACTTCTGTGAAAAAAGGCTATTAGAGGGTAATAAGGCAGCGTCTACTAGATGTTCAAGTCGGTTGTGTACTCTGTTCAGAGGGGAAAAGGGGGCTGTGAGCTGTACCTCCGCAGACGTACTGACAGTACTCTATCTTATGACGTATTTGACTCGAAGTAGAGAATTACGTAAAGAGTAAGATATTTCTCTAGCGGTAGAATGATCAAATTGTTTTTCTAGTGCCTTTAGCAAAGGAATTGATGTTAGACTAATATTTTAGGCCTGGAGGTAAGATCAGTCCTTGAAGATTATCATAGGAAAAGTATTCTTTAAGTGAGAGCCATTCATTTCAATTAGGATCAAGTAGAAATCAGGGCGTTAGTGTAAAAAGAAAATACGGTTATTGTTAGACGTCTTAAATGTAACTGGACACCTTTTTCTCATTATTGCACGACATGGCCAGGTCGGAAGAGAAGAATGAAGAAATATATTGAGCATTAATGCTTTCTGAAGTGCTGCTATATTTTAGTGCCTCAGCTGCATCAATGTCAACGAATGATCTTAGAATATGCTTTATTGGATCATTAATGAACATGATAAAGAAGGTTTGGCCCATAATCAATCCTTAAGGTAAGATTCCATTGATACTATAAGCTTCAAACTTCTGCCCATCAACGACTACTTTTATGAACTTATTAGAGAGAAAGGCTTTCATGGTTAAGAGGACATTTTCGGATATTCCATAGCAGTAAATCTTCTGAAGTAGAACTTTTATGCCAAACTCTATAAAAGTTATTTTATATGGCAGGAGCTATTTCTCTAGAAATTAAGTCCCCTCAATAGATTTACTTATCCGCTGTGGACTTACATTCAGCACATCAGTTTTTAATCTTGCAAGACGAAATCTATATTCCATTCAACTCAGTAGGTTATCTATTTTGTGAAAACATATTTTGATTGCTTACATCTTGCAACGTACTAATTGCATAGACGAAACTGATTCTTCTTTACTATGATGCTGAAGACAGATCTGCAACAGTCTTAAATACTGGGCAGACAAACGACGTTTTGTAAGTGGTTTAAAAAGATTTACCTTGAAGCAACAATTTAAAAGCTTTGTTAGAGTGTGAAATTGCGCCGGCTGCAGCTTTTGAGTCACTATGATGATATACGTGTCAGAGCTTCGCTAGCATTTAGGTTATAAGTTTGGCAATATCTTGGTCAGATATATATATATACATATCAGTCAAAGTATTTTCAGTCAAAGGAGGAAATTCAGAACGTAGACCGACCTGATAGGAAAAATGTGGAATATGACGCAAAGTTTTTTTTACAAAAATATTTTCTAGTTCGATGTGAGAAACGTACGATGCAAATATCGAGATCGGTGTTTAATTTATTCAGACGAACATCGGACACACTTGCTGGCATTTATTATTAAATCAAGTATGTTTTAGTCTATGAGGCAGCCCTGCTGCGCACACCTGTATCAATGGTTGACATTTTTTTAGAAATAAACTTTTTTCATGAAGTGTCTGTATATTTTAGGTGCACAGTGGAAGAAGGAGAACACCATGCGATGTCTGTAGCAAAACGATTTTTTGGTGTGAAGATGTTACTCGAGTGAAATAGAAATGTATGCCCAGTCTAACACGTAGTATAGAAATAACGATAGAGTAGAGAAATTGGCTGTATTTCATCGTTGCAATATTGTAAATACGTGTTGTACTTTGTTGATCGGAAAACGCAGAACTGGCAACATTATTTTTTTTAAATGGTATTTTACATTTATACACGTAGGAAATATAGCAGGAATCACGTACTTTCAAGAGTGATAACACGAGCCAAATATTATCGAGGGGCCTTACCAACATTTTCTGATGTAAGTCTCCCATTTCAGGTCAGCTGTGAAAGTCAATCCAACACACTTTTCAAGGCTAGATAATTTTTGAAGTAGAGAGCCATTAGTTTAAACTCAGATAAACGATGTTTTGACAATTACCGGTGAAAAGATTATAATTTTAGTTTTGGAGATGTTAAAGTTTAAAATAAAACATTTTCCCCATTGAGTCACTTTCTCCGGATCGGTGTAGAGAGAACCGGTAGCGATTTTATGATCAGTGCTCTCCGAATTGCTGCCATAGACACTTGTAGAGTCAGCATGAATTTTAATTACTGATTTCTGAATATAATTACAAAACCATTAGTATAGATCACTAAGATGATTGGGCACAGAAGACATCCATGAAGCACGCCAGCAATATTTTTTGTGCTTCTGTTTTTGGCCGATCATCTATTTTATAGACGTATTAAGAATACCTTTCCGGATCTTCTATAGGAAGCAAGTTTCTGATGCTAAACTTTATGTCACACTATATAATAATACCTCGTATATCGCAATAGAGCTGTTAATCTTTCAGGACTAACTTCACAGAGCTTGTCACAACACGGATTGTTTTCGCTGAAGTAATTAGCACCGTTATGATAGATTACGAATTCAAACAACTAACTCATAAGTAACATACTACTAAACACTTTTTACTGAGATGCAGAAAACCGATGCAAAGTATGTTTAAAGACTGGGAAGAGATACGACTTTTCGGAGGTGACGGTACGCATTTTCTTTTTAGACAACAATTGCATAGCTTCGTGAAGAAATTAGCTAGTTATGTATCCCGTTTCTTCAGCACAATAAGTGGAATAGTTTCAGGTACAGTTATACTCTTGCATTTAGATGCCGAATTAGTTTAGAAGCATCTAGATTTGATATTTGTCTGTCGCTTAGAGTATTTGAAGTCTTGCACTGAAATAATTCAAGTACGTGTCGCTTGTTCACAGATGGTGATGTTATCAAACATTCTTAGAATATGTCAGTCTTTTTTAAAGAAATAACTACTCGTCTATTAATAGGGATTGGAATATATAACTTTACTACACGGTATGTTTACCACATGCATTCCTTTGAACGACACCTATGATCAACAACTTTAAATGTAACTGAGTAGGTATATGTATAGTAAGAAAATAAGTTAGTAAGTAAATAGTAATAATAATAATAATGATGAAATAATTATAGTTACAAAAATGAGTATTATTATCATTGTAATTATAATAATATTAATAACAGTTATAGAGATGGTTACAATTTTAAAGGGACACTTAGAACGGGATATCACGATGACACTGACATTTTTCGTTTTTAGGATAGAGATATACATGACGTAAACATTTAATATGCGTATGATTTATGAATGTGAGAATAAAGACACATATTTTTTATATACGACTACTTTAATAACAAAGTGAAGATAAGGTATTTTTTATTTATATAGGTACGTATGACCCGTCATTTGCTCGTCTTCCACGGGAAGACTTCCGGAGAAAACCTAAGGGGACACCAACATCAACACAAATTACGATCAATAATCTTTATTTCATTTACCTTTTGATTCTACCTTCTGCGGAAAATGATAGTAAAACTTGTTAGACGATTCATCGGTAAGAGAAAAAGTAAGTTTTGTGACAGTTTTTGTACAGAATGTCGTGAAATGACAGAACTGAGAGGTCGCCAGATAATCGGCAGCGGAATGTGCGTTGCCGTTTCAAAAAAGCATCTGCGAACAATGACAGGAATTGTTTATCTGACTAAGTTGGTTTGGAAGACAGGATGATAAAGTGTGTTTTATATAAGTTTTAAATCAGGAAACTTCATTTTTTCCTGGTGTGCTATCGAAATGGTCGTGGTCTTTTATCTGGGCGCTATTGCGGCTACGTTACATACATACTACAGCGCATATCTATCGATATTAACCCCCAATTATTTATAAAATGAACTATTTGATTAAATCCACAGGGTGACCTATATTGTCTTAAAGATGTGTACACTACAGTAGCTACCATGACACGCCACTTGTCAATAGTATAATAGTAATATACCGGTATAACCGCAAAGTCCGTTTCCTACGTAAGGATTTCGTTACTTCACCGAAGTTAAGCAACGTTGAGTCTGGTCAGTGCTAGATAAATGACGATTTGAGAAAACTAAGCGATATATGATATCTCTGTCTGATTTGAATATACATATAGTGAGAACCGCGTGTAGATTTTTATATTACCTTTATACTTCATCCTCCGGTAGAACCCGTCTAACGCCGCGAATAGTGAATAGAACACCAAGTATTACCGTAAGTATTATTATATATATATACTAGTAAAATGTACGTGTTTCTAAAGAATCGTAACATTATTATGGCGCAGCATGGCACGTGGATAATCTATAGAAAATAACTGGTCTAGACTTTTAGATGATATATAACGATATGTCTTCGTTCTTCTTTTTAGCTGATGAACATTAAGGAAAAATAAATCATTGATTTATGAGATCAATTCACTGTTAGTATAAGAGACTTACATTGTCTGCCATCATTCAATCATCGCTTGGTCTAATAGTTTTCTGCCCCGTCTTTATTCTCATTACACGCATTAGTAAGTTTAATTAAAGATCAAATTGATTCGTTAAAGTTCAGTTGTTCCACTGATCTTATCAAAGAATGAAATATATATGTATGGTTTCATAAGATCAAATCCTTTCATGTAACTAATTAAGTCACTCTCCCAATGACAACAAAAAATACAGACATATATTGAGACCTTTGAAAATATCTGTGTTCGGTTTTCATAAAGGATTGTAAGTGTAAATGAAACGAACAAGGCGTTTAATCCAATAAAAAAATAGATAAATAAAGCTATTAATCTATGGTATTAATTAAGATTCCTTTTCATATATACACTTTTCACTTTAGTATTGACATGGTGTAAGTATAGTTGGTAGTTATGGTGGAATGAGTTATTTGTTAGAACATTTATGATTTTGCTGGAATGGAATAATGAATTTAATTAAGCTGCGATGTCGACATTTTTTGTAGTAATGTCGTTTAATAATTGAAAGTTCTGTTCACCCTCCTTCTATTTATATACGTTGTTACAACGACTGAATGTAGGACTTCAAGTTGCGCGTAGTGATTTTAAAATGCAATAATCATGCACATGACCCATTCGCGTTCAGTAATAACTTCTCTGGAAGATCGAGGTTGCTTCCTATTCGATTTATTTAAGAAGGCATGTTCGTTTATAAGATTAGGTTTAAACGTGGTAGTATTGAGACCTGATGTCACCGTTGTTATATTCATTTGGAATCGTATGCAAGTTGTTTAAAAGTCAATTTAAGATAAGATAAGATAGCATGGGATTCAAAAGCTATATATATATATATATATATATATATATATATATATATATATATATATATATACTATCATAGCACTCTCAACCCTATAAATTATTTGCATATTTATTTTTGAAACATTGTCGACTTCATGTTTAGTACGATTCACTTCCAATTTGATTATCCTATTTTATTATATATACGTAACACCTTTCCTGATATCAATATCTTAATTATTATTCGTAGTGATATTATTTAAGCGATTTAATGAATAAAAATTCAAAATATTAACTTACGTTTCGTTAGTTGCTGTTTTTTTCGGGTACGTGTTCGCACGTGTATATTTACCAATAGCAACAACCTCAATACATTTTGAATACTTACTTTTAAAAAATAAAGTCTGCATTAAACGCAATAATTACCAAAATGTTTCTGTTAATATTTAAATACATGCGTTTATCATTTTTTTAATAAGTTTGTTGTTGTTTATGTTTCTATTATTTAGCTCCTTCCACCAGAGCAGATGCCAATATTAAACAGGGGGAAAATCCCGCTCCCCTAAGAGGGACACTCTGGATTGGAACACAAATGTAAATTACCTTTGCTTAGAAGAGTTATCATCCTCACTGACCGAAGACTTAGTGAATATTCAGTAAAGGTACTACATTTTGCTCTTAGCCAAAAGGCCAATGAGTCTACATATTAGTAGTGATGATGATGATGATGATGATGATGATGATGATGATGATGATGATGATGATGATGACTGTACCATTTGTCATACAAAAGAAAACACTCGTCTAATCTTTCTAAATTACAAGAACACATATTTATTTTTCTTTAATCATAATTTAGTCATTTTTCTGTATTTATAAAAGGCTAAAAGTACAAAGTACACATTTCGAATTACTCAGTAATGTAAAATGTGTTTATTTGACTAATCGACCTATCACCTTCATATTTGATTACTTTTTTTATATAACCAGTGTTCAATGAGGAATCTATTTTCATTATAATGCAGAAATAATATAATTCTTATATTTCGAATATCTTAATGACCATATCAATTCACTTTTTTTTTGTTGTTACCTAAAAAAATATTGACATGCACAGTCATTTTTCCCGCATTGAAATATATTAAATGACACTACAACAATCATAATTTAGGTTTTTTTCTCCAAATTACTTAAATGACAAAGTAATTATTTTCTTTGGCTTTTGTAAAGAAGAGTGCAGAACAAAATAAATATATGGATTAAAGTATAAGCATTACTGCAGACTCGAAAATATAAGTACACAAAGTCATCAGTAATGTAGAACAAACCTATTTCAATATATGGTTGACCGACATATAAATCGACCGACATATGGTTATGTTTTTGTGATGGGTTTCTGTTCTTTTATTACTGTAATGTGTCCATGCCTATCGACTATATATATATATATATATATATATATATATATATATATATATATATATATATATATATATATATATTCATATACTAATATAACACCTGATTAAACACATTTGAATATTCACTTTTGAGGTAGGTTATCTAAAGCTGAGTTGAGGTTTGTTTCTACTGACTCAAACCTACGCTCTTGGGATGTTACGCAAAGGTCATTAGCATAGATGCATCGCTCAGTGTGCTGGTGCATTGGGTGGTCATTAGTGTTGATGGTGTATAGTACCGGAGTCAGCAAACATCCTAGAGAGAAGCTAATCTTTGGTCAGTGCCAGCGACTTTGTAGGTTATGGTAACAAAAAAGCGCACGTCGTTTAAGATGGCTCCGATTAAGTTTGTGAGTACCAGGTCTGTTGCCAGCAACAAGATCTTTTCAGCAAAATATAGTAGTTGACAGTGGTATATGCGGCAGACATATCAACAAATACGGCCCCTTTCTGAAACCCATCGTCGATGTTCTGAGTTAGATTCAGGAGCTTACTAGTTATGCATTTTCCAGGCCCGACGCCTGATTGTTGGGGGCTGATGGCTGGTTCAGAAACTGAGACCAACCTATTGATGATCAGGCGCCAAACAGCTTAAACAAGTCGCATAGCAGTGAGATCGAGCGGAAACTCTTTGCATGCGCTGTATCTTTACCAGGTTTGAGAAGAGCGATGCTTTTGATTTTTCTCCAGGTTTCTGGGATATTTCTTGATAGAATACAGTTGTTCATCAAGTTAAGGATCC
>OY744540.1:51233265-51300765 GCA_963556195.1 Sepiola atlantica
CCTAAACTTGTTCGACTATCTTCCTTTTTGGACAAACCACCCGCTTTTCTCTCAAAACAAATCGTTCCCGACAACTGTTCGCTTCGGCCTTCATGGCGAACTGTCTCTTAGGGCATCTGTTCTCTTTCGCTTCCATGACGGGACTAATCTCGATTCGCTTCGACAACAACAAGTGACCTCACAGTCCTTTGTGTTGTCATGAACTAACATCTCTACAATGTGTTTGCCTTTTATTCACTGCATATCTTTTGAAGTCAGCAAGGCTTATCGACCCTATTATGATTAACAAAACGAATCATTCGTGGTAACATGCTTAATCAGCCAAAATAAATGTCAGTTTAACCTGCACTGAATCCAACTAATTAACGCCGGTCACAATTAATAATAGTTGACATACACTCTTTTTAGAAATGCAGGGCCCCTATAATCTAACACGAGTTCTCACACAGATATACGTCAGTGATTGCTCACAGATAACAACCAGTGGTATTTCTTGGAGTCTGACTTACAGCAAGCCTCTCCAGAGTTGCAGTATTCTTCACCTCTTGTCGATAACGATGCGGGATCGCAACACCCACTTACCATTGATTTATCGCTGGTAAGGGCCATTGGTATTCTCTGGGGTTTGGGTTGCAATAAGTCTCCCCAAGGTTCCAGCATTCTCCCCACTTTTCCAGTGAAGGTCTGGGGTGTGCCGTCCCTCCTCGGTCTTCTTATCCTCCTCGACCCTCTACAAATGTTTAGTCTGATGTCAGCCTAGCCCGGCACGATTTAAAAAAATGTTATTTTATGTTATTTTATTTATTTATTCATATTTTATTTGTTTATATTTTAAATTGTTTTTTAATTTTTTTTGTAATTTTAACCTATTTAGTTGGGTGGGAAGAGAAGGGGGAGCTTATGGTGTTTCTTGTAATTTCTGTTATTTGGTACATTTTTGTATGGTGATAGCTGACACTGGAGTAATTTATTAGGAGGATAGATGATGAAGTGATGTTTCTTGAAGTTCCTGTTCCTCGGTTCTTGCTGTGGTGTTCTTCGTGTGATTTTGTTTTCTCCCTAGTTACTCTTTTTGACTTATGCGGGTTCGTTTCCGCATCCAAGGATTTTCCTTAGGATTGCAGCTGTTTTGCTCATTGCCGTCATTAGTATGGTTTCGATGGTCCCTTCGATTCTAATTTCCCTCAGTCTTTTCTCCAAGTGTTTTGGATTGTTCATAATGTCACTACAATTATTAGTATTATACTGACTTTCTTCATGCTTGATATTCTTTTCAGTTCTCTGTGTATTTGCTTCGTTTTTCCGTGTTATTGATCTTCATTCTGGGGTCTGCTGAAAAAGGCAAAGTCTACGATTTTATAAGATTGTTCCTTCTTGTCGATTATAATAACATCAGCTCTATTTGCTTGTATGAGTTTATTTGTTTATGCACCCATACCCCAGAGGAGTTTGTGTTTTTCTTTTTCCAGTACTGTATTTGTTTACTCCTACTACTACTACTACTACTACTACTACTACTACTACTACTACTATTACTACTACTACTACTATTATTATTATTGTTATTATTGTTATTATTATTTTTATTTATTGTACATTTTTAAAATTGTATTTTTTACTTTAAGTATTATTTTCATATCATTCATATTATTATCATTATTATTATTATTATTATTATTATTATTATTATTATTGTTATTATTGTTATTATTATTATTATTATTATTATTATCAGTACTATTAATTGATTGGTATTGTATTTGTGTGTTAATGCGTGTTTGTGTGCCTGTGCATGTATATGTAGACGCGTGATATACATTAGACAGCATTTTCGCATTTATGCATACATTGTTAAAAATAACGTCCGTTTAATTATACTTTTTTATTATTTTAATTTTTCTGATGGCCTTTTTTGTATGAAAATCAAAAGAATTAATAAATGTGCAATAGGTTTTACAGGTTTCAACGAGCGTGTTTGATTCTTCGTCGAATCATTCTCAGGTGTCAAATGCAAATGTACAAAAAAGCTAGAGAATTTTGAAAAGACGGCGGAGTAACATGCAGCCACGTTTTCGCATTGTTCGAGGAGGGCGTTGACGATTTTAAATTCCGCAACGCATTACGTTACGCATTTTAAAATGTTACCACTGGTTTTATGTGTGATTTTATTACTTTTAGGTTGTTGTGTTTTTGTGTAGATAGGTTGGAATATTATCAATCTTTTTTTTAAATTGGTTTCTAAATGTATTATTTGAGTGTTATTTACTAAAATGTGCCTTAAATCAGAGAGGAGGCAGTACATCTTTTTTAGATGTTTTACAATGGTTAACGTAATGCGATTTTTCTATGTTGCCATCCAGCGTTGCTGAATTTAAATTGTCAACGACTACCTCGAGCAATGCGAAAGCGTTCTATGCGCGTTTCTCCGCTGTCTTTTTAAAATGATCTTCTTTTTCCAGCTTTTTAGTTCATTTCCTTCGTCGAATCATCCTCTGATGTTTTAACACCTGAGGATAATTCGACGACAACTCAAAAACGTTCGTGAAAGCTGTAAACCCTATGGAACATTGATTATTTTTTAAATTTTAATACAAAAAATCCCATCAGAAAAAAGAAATAATAAAAAAGGGATAATTAAACAGAAAAATTATGTTATTAAAACAATGTGTGCACACACATTATATATATATATATATATATATATATATATATATATATGTGTGTGGGTGTGTGTGTGTGTGTGTGTATATATTTATATATAAGTTTATGTGTGGGTTCGTATATAAATCTTTAGACGTATATATTTGAATGAGTTTGATGTAGATATATATGTGTGTGCATATATACGTATCTCTTTAATCATTTGTGTATGTATGTGTTTATGTGTGTGTGCATTGGTGTAGCCCTGGAATCTCTTGGGAAATATAGAAAAACATGCCATATTATTGATGTTAATGTAATTTTATATATTTTCTCTTCGACTTGCTAGCTATTGCTAGGGTATACCATTTTTCTTGGCGACTGCAATGTGCCCGTTCGTCATGTCTCATAAAATGTGTGTTTACGTTGCAATACCTGTGGCTCAGAAAATGGGGAACAGTAAACACGTAAAAAAAGGCGCGAGCACAGCAAGATGACGAATTATTATTGTATTCTTCGTTTTATCTTATACTCATGGCAAAAAGATTGAACACGTAATTTGTGTGTGTTCCTAATATAAGTCTTTGTTCGTCGTTCTTTTACAAAAAAGTGTCTCTTTATATCTTATTCACTCCAATGTCGTCCTCGAAAATGTCTCTTAGATTACACGCGAACACTTACGAAAAGGTAAGTATTTACGTATGTTGATTTTTGGCCAATTACTTTTTGTTTGGCGAAAAATGATATTTCTTTTATTTGGCGAGTAGAGTGGCCTCTCTTTGATCGTAAATCGGAGAGATATCGCGAGCTCCTTTCGAAAGTGTCTATAGCAAAAGTCTTAGAGGAAAACGCATGACCATTATTAACACATGTCAACGAAACTGTACCTTTCTTGTCTAAATACTTTCAGAGTTCACAGTTGTTCAAGAAAGATGTTCGAGTTCGTTATGTCGAGCTGTTTGCTACGGCATACCCCACTCGTCGTGTTACCAAGTCGAACTCCCACACTCGCTAATGGCAAGTATTATATATCAATAACTGACTTATTTCTCTTCCGGTCGTGTTCTGCATTGGCCAACTTCTCTTTCTCTCTTTTACTAGTTGTAGCTTCCTTCTATGCATCGCCCTTCTTTAAATCAAAATTCAATTTTCACTGCGTAAGTTAATTTAATTTGTTATCCTTTTTATTTTTTGCATTTAAGCTCAATTACTTGTTATTGATTATCAGTGCACCCCTTGCAATGTCTTGGCTGATCTATTTCCTGTTTTGGTTCGCAAAGGTTAGTCGCCCTATTAATTCTTAACAACCCACCAACCCGCGTGTATTTACATTTTCTTGAACTCATTCAAAAGAACCCCTATTTTAAAAAAATGTCTTTAATTTCCGTTGGTGATTTAATCTAACCTAGCTATTGTTCATTATTGGTGGTTCATAACTTTGCCATTCATCTGAACCTTTCATTTCCCAAAGTCCATTGCGCAGATCAGAAGACGAATGAACCATTCGTTTACATAAATACGCGGGTTCAGGTTCGCCATATTAAACATAGACTGCAGAACGTATGCTGTCCTACGCGTATCTACACTAAGTATCTAGATCGTATTAGTGCATAGCTTAATAGGTGTATTTTTAATATGTACACTTTTTACGAATTCATTGTGATGACACTTCCGTCCTGTACACATTTTTAACGGCTCCAAGTAAAAATGTACATTTGAACCGCAAAGTAAATTAATCTCTGTTGTCCATGATGGCTGCCGTTGTGCGTACACCTCTCAATCATATTCATATTAACGCCGACTATAAATAAACAAGATATTACTCAGTCTGAAAAAAAGATACATATTAACAACATCCACGTCGTAGTTCGGTATTGATTTATTTTTGTTGGCTTTTAATATTATATATATATATATATATATATATAATATATATATATATAATATATATATATATATATTTATATATATTATACGTATATAATATATATATATATATATATATATATATATATATATATAATACATGTATATATATATATACAACATCGTATAGAAAATTAAATTGCTAGACATATTCGATATATATATATATATATATATATATATATATATATATATATATATATATATATATATATATATATATACAGTGAGATAGAAAATGAGAGAGACGGGGAAAGGGAGAGAAATGGGGAGACTAAGCACACCAACCCTCCTAAATGCGAACTCACACAAGCATGAATACATATACATATATATATATATATATATATATATATATATATATATATATATATATACACATGTGTGTGTATGTGTGTGTGTATACCTGCGCGTTTTACTATACACTAAGCCATTTTTCGATCTCTCACAGCACGATCAGCACACATCGGTTCTAATCTAATCGCTACATCAGTTTCTGCTTAATCTCCAACTTTCTGTTTGCAAAATACGGTGTAATTATTGATTTATTTATTTCTCGTAAAGTCAGAAGAATTTTGTTTTTCACTGTTTCTGTTTCAGGATCTTCTGAAACGCCAGCGGTAGATTAAGATTCGTATCCACCGTGGAAAATGAATCTCGGACGGTTTAGAAACAGTCAAACTATCATATAACTCTTCCACTTCTATCTCTATTCATGGGTAGAAGTTTAAACATGATGCGTAAGTGTTGCGTATACATATACAGAAACTAACACTAATAAAACAAGCAATACCTCGTAAACTGCAAGATATCTGACCTGTCTTTTTATATAACTTTTTACATTGCCATATATAATAAATCTCATTGACTCATATTTAAACGACAATACCACAAACATATTTATAAATGTCTTATTTCTCTATAAAACTATGTGTAGTTTTCTTTTTAATACATAATTTTGAAATTAGATTACAACCTGAACTTATCGATTTGAATTTCAGATGCTAGTTAGTGAAACTTGTATGTTGGTGTAATTGTAGATAAGATGTAAAATGTACTGCATTCTGAAAGGTTTGACATAGGAACACTCAGATAATGTTGTGTTTAATATTTCGTTTCACGTTAATTTGTCTTCTCCTATTAATAATGATCCAATTTTACTTTCATTGTCACCTCATAAAATATGATCGGTTGACAGACGAGAAGACGCATACAAAATTCTCCTGTTTATTAACGGCTATTTTTATAGTATTATTCAACAGCAATTACAATTAAAATATAGCGTGTTTGATTTTGAATAACATATTGAGTTCATGGATACAATAAAAGGGTAATCATAATTGATAATTGTGTGCACAAAAAAAGAACGGGGCGCAATTATTCAATTTCACAGACTTTAGATGTTTACACAAAGTTATAGAACCTGAGTGTCTATCTTGTGAATATTGGCTTAATCGATGTACGCTATCAGTGAGTGATGCCACCTATCCACACGATATTTGTAATGCACATCAGAAACATTTTTTGCCAGCCACTTCTTAAATATTTTACGGTATATTATAAGGGAGGATTTAATATGTAGACTAATGTGAAAATGGCAAAGATCATGTGACGCCATATATGGTCACTCGTCAGTTCGCACACGTTATTGTCTAGAACTTGTTGAATATTAATGCCAACGGTAGGGATGCATTTGTGTTAGGCATTCGTGCGGCCATATTTGTATCGTTGACCTATATGAAAAGTCGTATCACCGTAGTTTGTTAAACGTCTGCGATGAATTATAGCCGGTGATATAGTTTTAGGCAAGATAACTTGATAGTTGACCTTTGTTCTCTATTAGTTCTCATCGACAGTAGAGAGTAAATTTTGGGACGTTTACATGTAACAGTATGCATCTCAAATAATATAGAGTTTTCTTTTTTGAGGGTGGGTTTACATACTACTCATGGAAAGTAAAGAAATCTATACATTTATATGGTTTCAGTGAGGAAAGCAGGACTAATGGTAGATTGCACTGTTAGAATCAAATGAGCAATCCAGGAAATGAATGTTTTTTTACATCTCTGCGCAATAAATAGTGTAAAGGAATCCCATGGGTCGCTATCGACGACGGTCAATTTTTTAAATGTATTTATGAATACCCTGACGTCATTGATGATAAAATAAATCTATAAATAATTACTTACAACAGTTTTTATGTATTTACGTTGTTTACTGTGTAAGAACTATGCAAGCATCACTGAACTTTCATGAATATATTCTGAGTGCTATTATAATAACAGAAAAAGTAATAAGTTGTTCTCAAAATATGCACTTTGTACGTTAATTCAAAACAGTTTGATATCACTTTTTCTGGCTCATATTGACCTTTAATGTTACCATTATTAACTTAAACATTATTTTGTTTAATCTGATGATTTTACTTACGACAACTTCATGTAGAGGTTGAAGAAGAGATGCTGCAACTATTATTAATAATTGTTTTACATTGGGTTCCACTAAGATGATTAGACAGGGCTATATTAAATAAAGTATAACATCGAATGGAGTACACCCCTTCTCGAGTGGACTGGAAAAAGGTGGTGCCCACCTGACTTTTTCATGTTTCTAGTTACTGTGTTTGATTGTGAACACACTCCGTTTTGTTACTATTATAAAGCCGAGGTTGTGGCTTTCAAACAACATAGCCAGTTTATGCAACACAATAATAGCTGTGCAAGAGCTGCAACAGTAGGTAAAGATTTTATAATTTTTTTCTTTCGCGCCGATTTTTATTTTGCCTCGAATTAATCTTAATTATTGTTTGGTAACAACTATAACAAACGGCGTTAGTCTATGTCGATATATGTCAATCTGAGTGTGGGTAGAGCATATTCGACCTTTTGATTATCACAAAATACCAAACACAAATATAGTCCGCATGACATTTATTTGTAATGGTATTTAATATATTAGATATGGGGAATCTATGTTATTGTCTCGGGAACAACCACAAGGAAAAAGCAATATATACAAAACACAATTCGGCAGAATTATACACTTTTTAAACGGTTGTTTACAATAGAATGTTGTTACTAAAATATAGCTAAATGAATGAGATAGAAATAAAACAAACATGAGTTGTCTAAATGTAACCGACTGTTTTTTTCTGACTAAACCACTAATTTTCATTCTCATGTTTGGTTTGGTTTTCGCTATCGATTTTTTAATCCACTGAAAATCATCTTATTTTGTAAAATAAATTATTGATTATTCCGTGTTATCTTACAAACAATATTTGCCAGACAAAAATAAGTTTTCTAAAGATATTTTTAACAAACAAATATTTACCCCGGCAAGACGTGTTTTCGCACAAAACCTAAATACAGATAATGCATAATGCTTTACTGTATAATAGTTATTTATTAATGTCTTCAATTGCTAGTAAAACAGTCAACGTTTTAGTAAACTCGAACAGTTAACATGAGTACATCTACTATACTTGAATAAACTATTTCGGATTATTATGTATCACATTAAATATAAACACTGAACTCTTAAGAGTAATATCTGTATATACATTAAAACAATATGTTAACATATATATGTGAGTGTTTATGTTATATTTATTTATTTTCTATAGATAAAATGTTAAACACTCAGAATAACATCTAAAACGTATTCTTATTTAAATGTAATTCTGCAAGACACTATAAGGTTTCCAGAATCTTAAAATGCAACCCTTAGGAAGCTATGAGGCTATAACCACCTTAACACTGACAATATATCATATGCTTAGGTGTGTTTAATCACATGTATAACGTTTCTGCGGAACACAGTGGATGTATAACGGAATCTTTAACTACCTCCACAACTTAAAATATATTCCATTTCGATACGATGTATATACTAACAATAACTTTGGCCGGGTAAGACAATGGAATTAAAAGCCATCCTCTACGTTACCCTCTATGTGTAAAGTATCTAAGTGATCTACCTCTGAGTGACTCACGGTGAACCCTCATGGTAAAATCAAATACATATGTATGAAACATTATTTCATAGAACTCCTCTGAACAGTGGATCTTCTTTCAAACTATATTACGGCTCGAAACAGAAGCAGTGAAAACAAAGTAAGTAATATAGTGTCATGAGCATAGCGAAAAAAAACATTTTATTCATCATCATTTAATCCTGAGCAACGTATAGTATTTATGCTAATGTATATATATATATATATGTATATATATATATATATATATATATATATATATATATATATATATATATATATATATATATATACTTATAAATATTTGTTTTTATCTACATACGTATACGTTTCAGTTTTTTACGGGTATCATTAGTGTAGATAGCAATTATTCACAGTGATCGCTGGACTCGAATCCCGTAACACGAGTTATATTCCAAACTCTAATTCAAACGTCCTGGTCCACACGACCATTTTAACAACACGGTAAATCAGCGAAATGTACTCCTATTTAAAGGCAACTGTCGTAAAGTGTTCGACTTTTAAAAGAAACAGTTAAATAATGTTAGACACAGTGTCATTATTATTTATAAGAGTAAACTTTTATGATTTATATTATAAAAGAGGAAAAACAAAAGTTTTAAAAAAAAAAAATTGCTGAGATGTATTTCAGTCGACACTTTTCAAGGTACTCGTCGACAATGAGGGGGAATCACGATTAAAAACGTGGTCAAAAGATCATAAAGAATAATCACGGGGATTAAAAAGATCATTATAAAAAAGAAGAATAGGAAGAGACATTCTTAATGTACACCCATTAGTTCTAAGTTATGGGTGTACTCTTTTTTGTTTGCACAGAGACGGTTGTTGTAAATTGATAGCAAACTTAGCACTGTCATAAATGTTCAGCAATGCCCGAATCGTGAGGTTGTGAACGCCCGGATGTCGGCAACTGCCTGTGCCTACGTATCGAAGGGGGGATATGCTGGTAAATTATTACCTATAAGTAGAACAATTTACGAAGTGATTCATCATTGTTCCCCTTCTCGTGTTTCTTTTTCCTCTTTGAGGATGTACATCATAAAAAACTGATTATAGATAATAATGGCAAGGTGTCTAACATTATTTCACTGTATATATATATATATATATATATATATATATATATATATATATATATATATATATATATATCACATGGCAATTTTTTTTATTAAATATTAAAGGATAGTTACCTACAGACAACGTTGTTTCGGACTTATGTCCTCATCAGTGCCCAACTAGGCGGGTGCATGCGACCAGACAGGCTTGAACGCAGTTCGTAGATTCAGAAGACAATCACGATTCTACGCCTTATCCATAAAGCCAACGAAAATTTCTACACACATTGCTGAAATTAAGATACATTTAAAGCCAGCGGCAGGATGCACATTTTCCGCGATAAACAAGTGCTTCAAACAGTGCTCTACAATTAAGATGTATGTATCTTTAAATAGTTAATTTCAATGAATATATATTTGTTATCAACCCTTAAAGTTTATTTACCTACATATGAAGTCATTTCGGGATTACGTCCTCATCTGGGCAGGAAGTGACAGTTTCAGGCGGGCAGACGGGCTTAGACGCAGTGCGTAAATTCAGAAAAACTAAGATCATATGTCCTAATCTATTGGGCTAACAGAAATTATTACTGAACTTAATATGTATTTAAAGTCAACGGCAGGGTTTTAACGTTCCGCGATCAAAGAGTACTTAACCACGCCGACGTGGAAATTTGCTTCCATAGCTTAACAGATTTATATAATTTCAGAAAGTGGTCGATATATATATGATAATAAATATTTGTTATTGTTTATTATCTATGTACGTATACGTTTCGTCCTTATTAAACGGGACTCATCAGCATAGAGATATGACTATTCACTACCGGTCATGCGATTCGAAACCCCGGATTACGAGTATTTTGCAGCTCGAATCCGACGGTTTAACCACTCGGCCAATTTTGAATAGCGATAAACTGTGATAATGTTAACATTTTATCGGCGGTTTAACGTCTGAGAGCGTTCTACTTTTGTAATGAAAGGAACGATGAGTTTAAAGCAAGTGACGTCAAGCTGTGTTAATACTACACTTACAGTGCTCTACTTTTTCGAGGAGCGACAAATAATAATACATATTTGTTATTGTTTATTATCTGTGTACGTATACGTTTCGTCCTTAATAATCGGGACTCATCAGCATATGACTATTCACTACCGGTTATACGATTTGAAACCCCGGATTACGAGTAATTTGCAACTCAAATCCATACATATATATATATATATTTTCGATAAAACTTTTTAATTACGATTGTATATTTGTGGGTGGGTGTTTATGTGTATACGTCTATTTTAATGTAAACATGTTATTTGCTTGCTGGGAAAATGTACGATACACTCAATTCTCTAGGTGTAGTAGGTATACTGATTCTGAATCCAATACTAATAGTAATACGCCCAATACAACTGCTCATACTCAAAACATAAAGCACCCATCTACTACATAAGCGAAACCACATAACCAAGTTCCACTGAACACCACATATAATGAAATACAACTTAATAAATCGAACTGGAATATAAAGAGGATATATCAATAAAGACCCAACAACATTTGAACTGTCAGAGTAGATACTTATTTAGCTTTAAAAGTTTATAGACATTTCAAAATAGAGCGTGGCGTGGAGTGGAGTTATGAACTCGCGATAGCCGATTCCATACTATTTGATTGTATACATCAAACGAATACTACACCTGTTATAATTATTGCGATAAACCCGCCTCATAGAGGATCATTTTATTTATGTTACGATAGGTACAAAGAAAGATTGTTGGCGCATATAAACTCAATAATAGTTTTGATATGTGTTTCCACTTTCCCATACTTAATATTTCATATTTTGAGAACAACTTTCGTCGACGTATACGAACTCTTATTATTCGCATTTTATTATTCCATCATAAGTAATAATTGTGCGAAAGAAAGCTTTTACTTTCGAAGCAGTCATATCCAAAGAAATGGAAAATGCCATGCAGACCCGAGATTAACTGAAATCGATTGTCCCAATCAGATTCTACCCCATATCAGACAAATTACATGTTGCCACTGTCATTACGCTGAATGGGCTCTCGAAAATGATAATAAAAGTAAGCGTTGAAATAATAGATCAGGGTTTCTATTATTTCAACGCCTACTTTTATTATCATTATCGATAGAGAAAGAGAGAGAGAGAGGGAGAGAGAGAAACAGTGTAACCGGGAAATATAGAGACTGAGGGTTCTCTTTACAACAATGTTCGATTTTCGCCGCTTGATCTTCCAGGAAAAAGTTTCGAGCATAAATCCATTATATGGTTAAATGCGTTGCTAACCCCATTTCCTTTTTTATTTTATCATTTCTGATTTTATCACATTTGACGTATTCCTCTACTCATTATTATATTCTTTATTTTTCATTTCCGTTATCAAGTTATTGAAAAAGTTAGAGACATAAGTTGAGGAAAGTTCGGTATATATAAAAATGGTGAGTTTTTTCATTCCTTGATTATCATGTCGATATATAATATCTATTACTAAACGACTATACTCCCAGGGGTAATGCAGTGTGCAATGAGGTTATATCGGAATATATTTTATGACAGCAACTTAAAATAAGAAAACATTACTATTATAGTTAAAAGAATGGCATATATATACACATTATATGTTATACGTAAACAATATATGTAAACTACATGAGTATGCATATATATATATATATATATATATATATATATATATATATATATATACATATAATTATTTCAACAATCAGATCACGTCGCAGCCCATCACATATGGAAGAAACAAACCGGAGATCCTAGACTCGAGTTTCAGTCTCCTTTGAGCTCACCAGTTGAAGGCATCCGAACTCAGGATTCCAACCCCGAGTCACTAGCATGCTAGGCGAGTACTCGTCTACTGACCTTCCTCGCCACATACAAGAACGTCTATAAACTTACACAGATTAAGTAAACGACGGCAAAAAACATAATATATATATATATATATATATATATATATATATATACATATATATATATATATATATATATATATATATATATATATATATATATGTGTGTGTGTGTGGGGGTGTCTGTGTGAATGTACGTTGTATATACGTGTACATGCAACTTTAATTCAAATATGTAGCATTATATTGTCAGATAACTGGCCTTTCTAACAAATAAACAGATAAATACATATTTATTTCTGGCTAGGCAATTTTTTTTTTATTTACTTATTACAATGTGTTTCAAATTAAAACGTAGCCTTTTTCAGGTTCTGAAAAGAGAGAAAGTATTCGTATTAACATAGATATCATTTTCCCAAATCACCTACACATTTTAGATGTTTGTGTTTGTGATACGAAACAAATATAACTATTTCAAGTCATTTCTAAGACGTTTTTAAACGTAGTCCTTAATAAAACGTCAGGAATTAACATTTACAACGCACACTGAACATGTTTTTTTAATTTTCATTTCGTTTTGAAAGAAAATTGTTTCAAGTTTTTCTGTCATTATTCAATAAACACACGCTTAATGGACACTTTCGCTAAACAAGTTGTAACGCGTATTCATGTAATGATAATTCACTATTTCTAAAATAAAACATTATTTTATCAAGTAATGTATCATCGCATATAAATATTATAAGGAAAAACATATGCAGTCGATTTAAAAAGCACTAAAATGATGTAATTGTATTAATCTAGACTTGCTCTCTCCGAAATGGATTATTTCGGCCGCACTTTGGACACCACTTTAGTTCTATTTGTCTAAAAAATATATACATTGATGTTTTACAAGAAATAACATTTTTTTACATTAATATCATGTTTCGCGGCTGCATTGAAGATGTATTTAGAATATCAGGATCGGAAGCCTTTTTCATATTTTTGGTCTCCGTACTTAAAATAGTGTACCGCATTCATATGAATTTAATTTTAAAAGCGACAACATATTTCCAAATATTACCTTCTGCGGAAAAGATTGTTTCGGACACTCTCTGGAGAGTTCCTTGTATGCTATTCTGAGTTAATATAATTCAAATAGTTTGAGGCAAAATTATACTATAAACATTAATAGCAACTACATGGTTACGCTTGTGTTTAAAAGGGACAGATTTGCCAGCGGTCTGGGAGACTCCTGAGTGTTATTTGTCCACGCTGTACTAAAAATATTTTAATACTAATTATATAGAATGATGTAAAATAGCAATAGCATATTTGTAAGGTCTTTCCCGGAAAGGGTTGTTTTAAGATTGCTGTAAAAGTCTCATTGATATAATCTTAATCTATTTTTAAACGTTTTAATTTTAAAAGATTACTTTTCGTATACATTCAATTGGCCCCAAGAATTATTAAAAAAGCATTTACCGAAAACTAATGGAAATTGTGCGTTTTAATAATTTAATGCCAGTTTTGAACTTTACGTGTTTTTTTATTGGAATTTAAAACAGACATGAACAAATTCAAGTGGTAAGAAAACACATGTTATCTCTGAGAGGATTATAAAATGAAACAATACCCTATCACAGAAAACCTTCTACAAAAATATTCAACTTTCCTTGACAGCAAGACTACATAAATCAATGGTGATATAACATTGACATTCTCAAAAAGATTTAACATCACAGTAAACTTAAATTAAATTCTTAAGAAAATGATCGTTCGTAAATACAGAGATGGTGATGACTTCGACAAACCTAGCACGTAGATGAATAATAGCGACATATATAAATTAATTAGGTAATAAATAAACTAGCGTAGGCAAGCACATACACATAGTTACGGAAACAGAAACTTGAATAGAGAAAAGACTACTAGAATCTACACTGACCAAATCGATGAAAACGAACTATATAACCGCCAATATCAACCAACACTAGGAAAGCAACGCATCTAGACCCTTAGAACGAGAGGAAACGGTAAAGGACATCAGAAGCGAATACACTAATCGGGATTGCGAGAGAATACGGACATGCATTACTAATAACGTGAGGTTACTCAAGGGAGACAGCAAACACACGAATTCAACATGCGGATCTATAGAAAAAAGTAAGGATTCTGCTAATTAGAAGATTTGATCTAACCAGCATTTTACAGTTTGCAAATAAAGGAGGTATACAACTAAGTAAATGCATGGAGCTTTTGAAAAGTATATGAAACATCACAGGAAGTGAGAGTAATAATTGTAAGACCACTAAAAACCTCTTCTGAAACGAGGAAAACTATGAAAAAAATTGTCGATAAAGGAAGGACTGAAACAATACTAAGCTGATGCAAACACTGATGCAAACAAAACACGATTAGAAAACACACACTTAGTTACTAGAGCAACACCAATAACTACATGAGGGAACATCACGGTCAAT
The DNA here is from genome assembly GCA_963556195.1 of Sepiola atlantica. NCBI lineage: Eukaryota > Metazoa > Mollusca > Cephalopoda > Sepiida > Sepiolidae > Sepiola > Sepiola atlantica. The sequence continues at coordinate 51,248,266 of OY744540.1, forward strand.
AATGCCCGACTTCTCGAACTTAAAACAAGGGGGCTGTTATATTGATAGTCGCAGCGCGTGGAAACTTTCTTTATATGTTCATTGTTTACAACACGGGAAATAGTTGCCGTGTTAGTGGCAGTGTGTAGGGAGTGTCTACCTCTCTTTCTATTATATCAGAAGTGTGTATCTCATACTACGGATCATATTAGTTTTAACATTATTTTATAATTCATTTTCATCAAATTGTTGTAATCATCGTTTGAAACATAGTAACTTTCCACCAGTTCACCGTAAACCCGTCTTTCAATTCTTGTAAATATAAGCTAAGAATAATCGTACACATTACTCGTTTCACTCCAAACTAATTCATTAGCACGCCACTTTTGTACAGGTTGTTTAAATTATCTAGCTAATGTTCTAGCAAGAATTCAACATTTACGTAATTAAATTTCAAAATGGATTGTTTTTCTACACATCGTAGTATAACACAAAGACATTGTATAATGATGCATGACAACAACTAGTAGCCAAACAACTAACTTTACACGGTACGAAAAGAATGTAAAACTGTCATTAAATGTATATATATATATATATATATATATAAATATATATATATATATATAAATATATATATATATATATATATATATATATATAGAGAGAGAGAGAGAGAGAGATAGAGTGAGAGAGAGAGAGAAAGAGAGAGAAACAAATAGAGAGATAGGTTGGAAACACATAAACTAATAGTAGTGAATAAACACTGAGAATGATTAAAATATAATAAATTTATGCGCAACTCAGAATTTCGTTTAGAAAACAAGTATAGTAAATCCCTACGTGTGTTATTGTTGTTTTTATGGTATAATCTGTAAAGAATTTTCAGAAACCATTCCCTTCATCAAGCCTTCTTTGAGGTGTGAACAGGATTGTTTAAAATGTCGAACAAAAATCAATATTATTTTGTTATTATTATTTCACAAACCATCCATTAGGGGTCGCTTTTCAAAGGATGATCTTGTTGTTTTTATTGCTGTCAGCACGAAAAGGCGAAACAAAAAAGTGGAGTTGTTACGTAACAACTGCCTGCTCGGTGTGTCTGGGGTGTGTCTTTGAACGCCGTTAGCATGTCTGTCTGCCACAAATCCGGAAAGAAAAGTAAATGAAAGAGACAGAACACGAGGAGAAAGAAAAGAAAAGAGAAAATAGAGATGAGAGAAATTGATACCCCCAGGATAAACACATTAATCTGCTGATGTAATTCGTCTGATAGGCAACTTACTTTGACGGGTCTATATCTAAAATTCCTAGATGCCCAGTGTGTCTGTAAACATACATATAAATATACGCATACATCGACGCAGTCACATACATACACTTATATACACATAAGCACACCCGCCCACCCACACATATAGGCCAATCATTCAACGTATATATACATTGCACGGTAGACAATTGTCAATATGCACCTGACTGAGATGACACATGCATGTGCGTGAGAGTGTCAGTGCGCGCGATAGAGTCAGATAAGCAGTATTTAATCACATTGTTGATGTAGAACGTACATCTCAATACTCAGAAGGACATAGTTATTGATAGTGTAGTGAACAACTACATTGTAGGGACTCAGAATTCCGATATCCCCTTGGTTTAAGTGTTTAATGTATGGATCCATTTTATTCAGTTTTCTCTGCAGTGATGTTCCGAATAGAAACCTGCCTGTAGTAATATGCAGTGTGTGTGCACTATTGTGTGGTTTGCTGAGTTGTACTTTCTTGCCACTAAAGAGTGGGGATTGTTGTCTTTGATCGCTTTCTTGTGGTTATTGAATCTTAAGCGGAAGAGAATACCTTTCTCCCCGGCGTAACCAACCTCACTGCAATATGTTTAGGGCAAGTAGTAAATGGAGTTCTCACTGTATCACTATAAACCTGTTAGTTCGAGTTAGACATTTGAGTGAGGTAGAGTGATGGCGCGATCTGTCACTATATGCTGGCAGATCTGGCATTGCAGAGGAAATTGCTCTGCTGGTTGCTGGAGTGTTGTTTGGTGTAGGGTGATGTGAGGAGTGTCAATTGGATTGGATGTTTCCTTTCTTGCATTGATTGGATATGTGTTAAACAGTGTGCCTATGTCTGTGTCGGTTTTGACATGTCGGAAATATTCCATTAGAACTTTTGAGTGCGTGTGTATGCTATTTTTAAAGTCAAAGATTATTCGGATTCTGCAGCCGGATGTTTTTGCTTGTAGGTAAATAGTGTTTGTCGTTGAGTTTACTTGTCTGCTTTATTTCTGTTTTGATAAGTTGTAACGATATTTGTTGTTTAAAGATTGTGAAATGAGTGGGCCAATGTCTATGTTGTATTCTGTTGTACTGAAGCATACACTTTTAACACGTGGACATGAGCTGTATACGATTGATTTCTTCAGTTAGTTAACATGGTTGCTATTGAAATTCAAATAAATGTTGCTATATGTGGGTTTTGTGTACAAGAATATGGTGATGCAGCTTTTGCTGACCTGTACCAGCACATCGAGGAAGGGTATAGATGTATCCGCGTATTCAAATGTCAGTTTAATGGAATTGTGACAACTGTTTATGTAAGTATTGACTTCGAGCAATACTTGTTTGCTATATGTCCATATGAAAATATATCGCGATCTATCTACACTAGTGTATTGTTTGCAAATGATAGTTTCCGGGGAATTTGTTTTAGAGTGTTTACATACATATATATATATATATATATATATATATATATATATATATATATATATATATATATATATATATATATATATATATATATAATATATGATAATTTCTATATACACATACATGTACAACATCTGCAACACTGGACTGTTGATGTTATCGATCAAAAACTATTATAAAGTGAGATCTACCCAGGCAGAGTAAGACTCCAATCTTAACCTTATATCATAATTGGTTCTTTCCAAATATGATCTAAATGTTAAGATCGGATTCTTACTCTGTCTGATGAGATCTCATTTTATAATAGCTGTTGATCGATAACATTGACATTCCAGTGTCGCAGATTTTGTACATGGCTGTGTAAATAAAAATAATCACATGTAAAAGCTGTATTTGACGTTGATCACTTTTTATAAACCTGGTTGAAATGCTTTGGATAACTACCCTGTGGATGTTTTAGCTGGATTATATATATATATATATATATATATATATATATATGTATATATATATATATATATATATATATATATATATATATATATGTATATATATATATATATATATATCAACAACTACGATTAATATTATTGCTATTTCTTCTTCATGATTATTATTTTTATTATTATTATTATTATTATCATTATTATTATTATTATCTTATAATATTTAGTGATTATTTTAGTTTTTATCCAACTATAACTTATTATTAATAATTATCGATTATTATTGATTACTACTATTATTTTTATTATTATTATTTATATTTATACATTATAATTACTTACCATTTCTACATTATTACCGATATTATTATTATTATTATTATTATTATTATTATTATTATTATTATTATTATTATTATTATTATTATTAATTTTACTACTTATGGTGTAAACTTTATTAATTTGTTAGTGAATTTATTTAATTAATTAATTAATGATAATTAGATAAGTTTATTTGTAAAACGGTTAAAATAAAGAACTAAAAAAACAAATCAGTACCCCAATGTATTAACGCCACCTGCTCCACGCACATACATACAGACGCTACTACCACGCTAACTTAAACTTATGCTACGTGCCTTTGTAATCCTAAACTGATGTTGACACTCCCATCGCCTGTGTCATCCTTCCCTTCTCTCTCCCCTCACGCACTTCTTTTTCTATCATAAATGATCTTATTTTATCCCGTACCATTTTATTTTATTTTATTTCATTTTATCTCTATTTATCTCTATCTATCAATTTATCTATCTGTCTATCTATCTATCTATCTATCTATCTTTTTATTGATCTATCTACCTTTTTATTATTTCTTGTTTTTCACTTTATTATGTAATTTTATTTTATATATTATATTTCATATTTTATATTTAATATTAATGTTGTTTTTGATATTTATTTTTAAATGTTTTAAATTTGTTGTTTATGTGATTCTTAACGGTCCCAATTACGTCAATTTTCAAATTTAGATTTTAAATTTATTTTATTTTTTCTCCATTTAATTATTTCCAAATATGACCAAAGTTGACGACAAGATTCTAAACGTGCCTGATGAGGTCTCAGTTTATAATAGATCTTGATCGATAACATCGACATGCCAGTGTCGCAGATTTTGTACATGCCTGTGTAAATAAACATAATCATATATATATATATATATGTATATATATATCTATATATATATATATATATAACATTTTTATAAATCAATATAAATATATTTATACTTACATACGAAAGCGTTTAAAGGTTATTGCTCTGAGGAGTGCAGAGAAGTAAACATTTCAGACAATCGGACGGCACAACCCCAGTCTGCAAGGTTAGCGCATAATATATATATATATATATATATATATATATATATATATATATATATATATATATATATATATATATAGGATCAAATATAAACCAATAGTAACACTTTTAGTAGATGGAACCTATTGTGAAGAGGTTTAGCTCAATATACGAGATAGAACAATTGTAGCTTCATTCACAATTATAGTTATATCGAATATGGGTGTCTTCGGTGATAAGGGAACGACTGGGGACTTTATTAATGCAATTTGTAACTATATATTTACCCCCCCCCTCCTCCCCTAACCCCAACTTTAACCTTTTTTGTTTCATTTAGATTTAGACCTTCGTTGGACGAGATGGCATTTGCCTTTTTTGGTCCAGGAAGTATATCAATAATGGCCAGCCTTTCTCCTTTCACTTCCTTTTAAGTGCGTTTGGATTTACTTATAATTTTGAGCACTTTCTCCACACTGCTCCTACGCAAAGATTTTTTCGCGTCCTACAATTAATCGGACTTCTTTTCAACGGAAATTTACCACCTGGACAAACCACATATCTTTTTTACGGAACTTTTCTTTTCTTTCACTGCATTTTAAAATAATATTTTTCCTATTTTTCAAATATTTGAACTTTGTTTTTTTCGAAAGTCAACTCATCTATCTGTATTTCTCCTCTGATGATAAGAAACGCCTTGGCTTAAGGAAAGAATAATACATTCTAGTGTATTACTGAATACACCTGGCATTGAACAATTAAAATTTGAAATAAATTTGGACAATCGTCGCATATTTATCGCTCTTTTTTCTTCTATCTCTCTCTCTCTCTCTCTCTCTCTCTCTCTATATATATATATATATATATATATATATATATATATATATATATATGTATATATATATATGTATATATATATATGTATATATATATATATATATATATATATATATATATATATAAATATATAGTTACAAATTTCATTAATAAAGTCCCCACTCGTTCCCTTATCACCGAAGACACCCATGTTCGATATAACTATAATTGTGAATTAAGCTGGACAGAAAAAAAAAGAGAACGTTAAGAAAAAAATAAAAAATAAAACGTAAGAAATATGAACAAATAAATACAAAAAGAAAGTAAAAACATATATAAATGAATTAATGCTTAAATGACTCAAAACTAATTCATATTTAGAACTCAAAAAATACATATGATCTTAATATTGAAAAATATCAAAATATATCATGGGTAAGATCATTTGAAAAATTATTTAGATAAGGCTATCTCATATTAATACATATTTAGAAATCATAAGAATTCTAATTAGTCTCCTACAACCAATTTGAGGTACTACCACGTAACCAACCATAAACTATAGGAATGAACACTATAATTATAATAAGGGTATGCCCTACAAATACACCACGGTAGCATTTATCATCATTATCATTATTATGATTATTATTTTTATCATTATTATTATTTTTATTGTTATTATTATCATGATTATTATTATTATTATTTCATAGTAGTCTGAATTTTTGGATGTTTTAAGTTAGAGTTTTTTTCAACATCAAGTCAATTCCATTGACTTTAGACATTCAGACTGTATCTTAATACTATTTCTGTTCCTAACAAGCAATCTTTTTACATAATTGGAAATAGAAATTGTCTTTCATGTTGGTTTTTCGTAATGGGTCCAAACGTTCCAATCACAACGGGAATCACATGCACTTTTTTTTACATTTTTATAGTCTAACTAATTCTTATTTAAGAGCTTGATATATATGTGTTTGTTCTTGCTCCTGCACTTTGGTATCAAACGGGAAGGCTAAATAAAGGCTTAAGCAATTACTCGTGTTTTTGTTTAGAAATATTACGTCTGGAGGTTTTATTGTTCAAGCACCTTGTGAGTATTATACTCATGCCTTAAATGAGATTGACAGTGTCGTATTTCTGTACCCCAATTCCAATTCTCATTGTGGTTAAATTCATAAAGTTTGCATATATTCCAGTGTAGCAGCTGAGGGACTGTGTTGTGTCCCCTATATTTTATACTGATGGTGTGCTTGCATTGGGCATTCAGATACCATATGCGCTAAGTTTTCATCACTTTCATTACACAATCGGTATATCGGTTATTCTGCAAGTGTGTCAATGTAATATTGTATGGACCTAGTTCGAGTCGCTTGTTATTGGACTACCATTAAGGTGCTCTCAGTAGATCTTTTGAGATCACCATTGACTAACTAATTTAAGCCGGCATTATCTCTAAATACAGTATTCCAAAAGAATATAGAGTGTAGTTTATTTCGAAATTATTTTAACGCTCTCTCTTGTAAACTTGGATACTTTTTCGCCCCAGTTCTTAATATTTCCGCTCTTTTTTCTTCCCGAAGAAGACTCTCATTTCTTTCAGAAATATATTTATATAGACAACTTTCTGCAATATTCACAACATCTTCAACACAAAGTAAACCTTCACCATCCTTCTTTTCTAAGTAGATGGTATCTATCTGCACTTTCTTTCTTTGCAAATGCTCCATAAATTGTAAGCATTTCATGTGTTTAGTATCAAACCCATTTAGTTTATGTACATTTAAGTCAAGTATACCGGTGGTATATTGAACTATAGCTAATGCTCTGATATTGATAGTATAGGTTGTATTTAGACTGTGGGTTGTGATTTAAGAATTATTCTTACTCTTCTGTTGTACTCCGGTGTGGCATGGTTTTTCATTTCCTTGTTTTGAATCTTATAAGCCTTTAGGATTTCCATGTATGTATAACCCCTTTCACTGTGCACATTCTTTATCATATGTGTTGTGAGGAGTTCAAGACTATCTAAATTGGCAAGTTGACACATTTTACGAAAAAAATGACACATTTAGTTATGCAAAATTAAATTGGTATGTCGTCACAAAATGATGTAATCGTGTGCATTAGGGTATCAAGTTGGATTTATTTTTTTATAAACACCTGTAGGTCATCCATTAATAGTAAGTTGTTTATTGTAGGAAGTCTTTTCCCAAGTACATATCCTGCCTTTACATTACGTAAGAGAAGTGGCATCAGCATCGAACTAATGACAAAAAGAAAAGGTAGAAAAACTATCGCCCTGGATGATCCCTCTCCTGATTTTTCCTTTACCCAATGTAACGCCCTGTGAAATTAAATTTGTTTCCCAATTCGTTATGCTATTAGTTAACGCTGTTTGCATCTTGGGGGCTATTCCAAAAATATTTAGGCATGTGTGTATCCATGAATAAGAGATCATGGCAAATGCTTTCTTATAATCGACTCATTTCATGGCAAGGTAAGTAGGGCTTCGTTTGCAGTTCCCCAGGATAATTTTATCGATCAGAAGCTGATCTTTGGTGCTATGTGATCTTTATCGGCAGCCTTTCTGTTCCTCAGGCAGCTAATTGTTTGTGTCTAAATGACCATAAATACTTTCAGACAATATGCTAGTGAAACGTTACCACATAACTGAGAGGCACGTAATTGGTCTACAGATTGTTATTAAACCACTTTTTGCGTTATCTTGTATCACCGAGACTATAGTGCCCTTTGTTAGCAATTCAGGGAATATACATGTCGTCAAACAGCTATTTATCATTTCTGCAAGATGTGGGTGAAGAGCCAAAAGGTGTTTAACCAATATCCATGAACCCCATGATGCCCAGGTGTATTCATATTCTAAATCTTTTTAACACTCTTCTTCGCCATGTCAACGGTTACTGTTATATTCGTTAGTCATTTTACTCTAGAGGAACCCTCGATTTCAATATCTTTGATCCAATCTGCACCATATTGCTGCTTTACTCTATTTTCCAAAATTCTTTTTCAGAATGCACTAGGTTGGTCAGCGTCATGTACAACGTTATCTCGCCATTTGATTCCTTATAGTTGTTTAGAAGGCAGAGTTTCTGGTCGTTCTCAAACAGTCTCTTTTTTCGATACTGTTCAATTATGTCGCTATAACGTCTAACTTTAGCAGTCTTATCTATTACACGCTTTTCACTTCTTCAATTGCACACTTGAAACCTTTTCGGTGTATGTAAACCTTACGGATTAGTCTTTCACAAGTAATCTGACTTTAGAATTCGTTATTTCCGCGAAGTTGTTTATTTGACCATTTAATTATGTTCATGTTCTTTCTTACTCCGAATATATTGGCTTCAGTATTGGTAGCAGCGTTAATAACTTTATTGCACGGAGCAAAACTATTACCGGATAAAAATGACAATACATTATATACTTTGGTAGTGACAGTGTTTAGTATTATCCTATTGAACAATATCAGGTTCGGCAGTTGTTCTAAATGTCCAGCTCTTAGCTTCTCATTTAACAATCTGAAACTATCAATATTGTTTTCTGTCATCCTACGTTTTATCATATGTTTTATAATTGCATCTGTTGAAACAGTCTTATTACCATTAGTTACAATATGTTCGCTCCCAGAGTGTGTTGTTGTTTCTACTATAGACCTTTCTTCAAATACATCAAGTTTGTGTTTCTCCCTAGGCTGGTCAAACTTTGCTCTCTTTATTTTTTTGTAGATAATCAATTACAATAGCAGATAAGTAGTTATTAGTTTTAACAACCTGGGCTTTCCCTGCAAGTTCTTGTTCTGATAGTTTAAACAGGCCTCGCTCATTTCAGCTTCGGTGCATTCGTTGTTTATGTCGTCGTTTACGACGATAACTCTTTAAGTAGCTTTTCATCACAATTTTATTTAAGGACATAGTTCAATTAGTTCTAGTTGTTGTGTTATTGTTTCGAGAGTTTAGTTTGATGACGACTTGCGGAGTATCGTGTGTTCCCCCGCCAGACATGGGACCTTTACTTAGCATTCTGGACACACATACGTCGTTTTTGCTTTGATAATTTTGAACACTGATATTGAAATAATTTGAAGAATAATGTGTGTAAAGTTTCCTGTCTCTAGTATTTTTATTGAGATAACATCTCTTTATTATTATAAATATATTTATTATTATAATTATAATTAGAATTATTATTTTTAGTATTAGCATCATTATTATTATTATCATTATTATTATAATTATTATTATTATTATTATTATTATTATTATTATTATTATTATTATTATTATTATTATTATTAACATTCAAACATATCCAACGTAGTTTTATTATCACTACTATTATCATGACTGCTATTACTACTGGTACTATTACTATTATTTGTATAACTATTACTGAGAGTATTATTAACATTACTATTTATATTACTATAACAATTATCATCATAATTATTATTATTTATTATTACTACTACTATTTCAATTAATATTATTATGAACATTATTACTATGTTTTTTTTATTATTGCTATAACTGCTTCTATAATTATTCTTACCATTATATTTATTACTATTATCATCATTATTAGGATTATTATTATAGTATAACTACTACTCCACCTATATTACTACTACCACTATCATTAGTATTACTATCATTACTAGTATTACTATCATTACAAGAAAAGCAAAAGCAAAACAACAATAGGCCTAGATTGAAATATGTAATATTATAACCGTATTAATGTATTGAAGGACTTACACATATTCCTAGTCGTATCATGTTTTTATTATTGTTAAGTTGCATTTAAACTAACTGTCCTGGTGTTGTGAGTCTACTGAATGGTTACTTCATCACGGTAACTTATAATTATCGAGCGATGCATTTATTAGTAATGCTACATGTCAAGTTACTTATGTGTAATTCTCTAGATTGTTCACAAGCTAATAAGAGTTAACCGTTTGAAGTGCCTACAGTAAACACCTATCTCATCTAGTTGATTAAGACTCCAACTTTTATCAGAGAAAATAACAATAGACAACGTTTTACTAAGACACCGAGAACTAGTGGGTTTGGGAAGTATAGGTGTTGAGGACTTTTAAAAAATGCTGTATTTCATTACAAGAACAATATTCTTATCTTTTGGGGATGTCATATACTTTGAGAGTTAAGTTCTCATTTTATAATTATTTTAGTTTTTAAATAAACATTTTTGGTTACTGTATCTGGCCTAAGTCGATACTTGTATTCTCTATGGAAATGTTATGTTAAATAATGGTTTGTTTTCTGTGAAAAAAGTTTCCGAATTAACTATACATTTTCATAAACATATTTCTTGTGACAGGCTTTTATTCTTATCTGTAAGTTGTTAATTATATTTTTATCATCATTGCTAATATATGGGTATTATGAATCTTAATTGTTGGGTAAGTATATATATATATATATATATATATGCATATATATATACATATATATATGTATATATATATATATGTATATATATACATATATAAATATATATATATATATATATTTATATAACAAAAAATATACTTTCAGAAAATAACTGTGAATAGTCTAGGGAGTAGGAAAAGACAAAGAAGATAGATATCAATTCATATATCTACTGGAAGTAAATGGAGAAAAAGAAAGAGCAAGAGGGAGATAGAAAAAAAACGAGATTTGTGGAATAATGCTAATTTTAGAGGGATCCAAATCTGATTATAAACAAAAAAGTAAATAATAAATCGCAATTGCTAAATCGCAAAATTATTTGAAACCGTTATTAAAAGTATCGAATATTACTTGAAATCTTAAGAACCTTGTAAGTAGTTAGACTTCAGGGAGTAGCATTCGTTTTTCCAGAAAACTATCACTGGTAATGACTTATATATAAACTCGTTATAAGTTAATAAATAGTACTAATATAAATTACAAATCAACGACACATATCATTAGGCAAGTTCTTTTATTCTTCGAATGAATATATGTAACTAAAGGGAAGATAGAAATCAGTTAACACGTGTTAACATCACTGACGTTGGATATCTGAAATATATCAAAGCAACTATGGTCAGTTAGTTGCATACAATGTGTTATGCATCATATTATATGGGTATTGTAAAACTAACGTAAACTAGAGGCATTCTACAATGATAACGTGATATAATTCCACATTATCATGCGTGGATACTAAAAGACTAAATAACTGTTCATTATTAACAATAAAAATTGACAGAATTTACATTTATATGCAGTAATATGTGTGCACAGTCATAGGTGTATTATAACTATCTCGATACTTCAAAAGTATTAAACGTATATCTCAATAATGTAATAAAAACCTTACGAGTTCAAATCCGATTTTCATTACACTTACTCCGAAATCCTTTTTGCTGAACTATGGTGCGATGGAAAAAGTCATATGCGTATTATAACAAAAGATGACACATTTATTAAAAGACAGTGATCACAGAACAATCTGTTAACGAAAGTCTTCATTCTTGCTCACGGCTTTTAACTTTACCATAAAAAGAGTTTGTTACTCAAGATAAAAATAGTAAACAGAAAAATTGCAAATTATATAATTTTGTAAAAAAATAACTTCATTTATAATGAATCAGGGTATTATACATATATATATATATATATATATATATATATATATATGAGCGTGTTAAACCGCACACATATATATATATATATATATATATATATATATATATATATATATATATGTGCAGTTTAACACACTCATTTCACAAAAAGAAAATTGTTATCTTAAATTTCTATGACGCAAGTATTTCTTTAAAAGTTTCTATGATATGTGCAGTTTAAAAAAATACAAGTACATAAATGTGTAAGGTGTCTATGCTGCTAAGTAATTATCAAGTTTCATTTCTTGCGTATTAAATAGTATTGCCGAAATCACAATGAATATAAGGTTGTTCTTACATTGCACATGATATAAATAGCGTCATATGCGAATTGGGATCGTACTTGTTTTTACCGTAACCCATATCTCAACTAGACACACCATTTAGCATGTTGTGTATCTGTTGATTATTTTATAATATAGGGAAACGCCAGCAAAATGTTAGACAAGTAAAATGGATATACGACACATAATAACAATACTTATTATAATAGTAATTTGAGAAGTTAAGTAAAACGCCAAAACGTAATCATCACTCCTAACATAAATAAAACAAAATAGAACTTTAGCAGTTAAACAACACATCAATTCGTTGCACTTTCATGATACGGGTAAATATTGAATTAACTGAAATATTAATATGATAGTTAATTTCAAAAGATAATTATTTAAGAACAATATCGCTCGTCATTAAATACATATTACATGCTAAAAATGGACGATGTTCATGAATTCACAAGAGTTGGAATAACTAACTAGACACTATACTCGAGTGGCTAGGGCCTCTATGTACAATGTTTTTTCAGGACAAATTGACATAAGGCGAGTTGACCTTACAAGTAAACTCATATATTAAACATAACGTGTACTAGAAGTCCAAATAAAATACCATCGACACGGCTCTACACCGGCTCATATGGGAAATAGTGCTTCCTCAACATGTAATGTACTACAAGTAACAGCATGTAGCTGAATACTCTACCAGACCATATTATTTATTGTCCTGAAATTCGGTAAGACCATGAGACCACTAGAAAAATATAGTATACTATATAATGATCAATTGGGAATGGAAAAGTAATATTTTTTATTTCTTTACAATTTTAATGTTCGACAGGTAAAACAAAACGTTAATGGTATATTCGAATACCTATGTATCTCATATATGGATACACGGTTATCCCTATACACGGCTCCTTGATTTATAAAAACTTCGACTTAAGTAAAACGAAATTATTAACATATATATATATATATATATATATATATATATATATATATATATATATATATAAATATTTGTTATTATGGCACAATGCTTACTCTTTTGGGAAGCTAAGTGCTCCTCGTTATATTCGTACTCCTTATGACATACTTATTTCAAACACAGCAATTATCTGCGTTTTGAGATCACTCAGTGAATCTCTGCCTCAGTCATATTTATGAGGACTGAAATCGGTTTCAAGCCAATTTAATGTCAGGTGCATGTGATGAGTTCAGAGATCAGACCAGTCGTCGTTCGAGAAAATCAGATATTAAACTTAAAACAAAGCATTTGCCTATGCGTACAACTCTCACTCTTTCTTTCTTTTTCTCTCTTTCTCTCTCTCTCTCTCTCTCTTTCTCTCTCTCTCTATCTGGTAAAGAGATTGACCATTCAGAGTCGTCTTTTGAAATGTGAATGAGGAAGACATGTGCCTCACACGCTCGCCGAACTCCGCCGAACCTTCGAGTTTTAAATATGTACTCCGCCAAAAATACAAATTATATTTTTATATTCAAAAGTAAAATAGTTTGTTCCATATTATATAATGTTTGATTAGCAATACGGTGGTCCCGACTAAACAGCCCGCCAGTTTCAGAAGAGACGCAGTGACTATTGTCAAACGATGATGTATAACTGGTGATAAGGAGACGAGACATTGCACATGTGTGCACATGTATTCACACATCGTCCCGTAGTGACAAGTCGTCACAAGACCAACTCCGCCAAACAGTCGAATCACATTTATCGGATCACATTGATTCCGCGCTCAATATATACGCTTTCGGCCAAAGCAAACCATTAGATCATATTGATGCTGTGACCAGGATAACGACCCAGTGTTACCACGGACACAACCAACAATTCCACAGCATGATAAACAAAGCGACAATCACAACGACAGTTGAGAACTACAATCTAAAGAAAAATCTACTGACGCAATACAAAAAACAGTCCCTTCTCACAGGAACAATAATCACAGCATCAAAAGAATAACCTTAGGTAGGTGACCATTTTCTTTTGTTCTCATTTACTCTGTGAATTTGTTGATAAATAATATATAAAAAATATTCGTGTATAGACCTTTTTGTTTAACGTCTGGTACGTAATGTTTGGAGACAAAATGATTAACACTAACCCCTTTAAATAGAGTGCTCACAGGTGGAACACAGATATCAATATTTACTAAAAAATCGTCTGCTAGGTGTTCCAAAAATAAAGAGTCGGTCTACAATCCTACCGACCCAAGGCTAGTAAACTAGGTGTATGCCTTCAGACGAACTACCTTCGGAATGTATCGGGTAATATCTCGACGAGGATCCCAATACAACCAGTAAGGACCTGCTCGATAAGTTAGCGGCACAGTATGGTGAGGTTTCAAATACCGCCGATGCTGCTAGGACACTAATTAAAAAAAGGCAAAGTCGAGATGAAGAACTTGTAGAATTAGGAAACCGGATTAAAGAACTTGCTAAGCTAACCTACAGTGACACATATATAAAGGTATGTTCGGCGATGCAAGTGCACCTAGCTTTATTTCTCGTACCTGCTTTATGTAACCCTTTTATTAACGAAGATGTGACTAAATTCAATCCAACAACACTATCGGAAGCTGTCTCTGTCGCGAGACAAAGTGAACAGCTTTACAAGCGTATCCGAAGTGGCAACGAAAAAAAACAAGCTATTCTAAATGATAGCTTATTCAAAGGCGCTTATTGCCAGCAGGGGCCTAGGGGACCTCTAATAGATTTAGGGTACGAAGACTGAATTCTACAGCGAGGAAGTGTCAGAGATAACTCATGGTGTCTACAGTAGTAGCAAGGCAACACAAGCTGTAAAGAGTTAGTGCCGCGCGTACGCTTCGGCGAAATCTGGAGGCTAGAACAGGACTATCTATTGTCATCTGAAGGAGAAGTAAATAACCTCAACTCAGGAAGAAGAAAGACCAGAGTACTCTAAAAAACACACACATTATCACCGGCATGATAATACACCGGTTTCCCTAACTATGTGAAGTCCTCGAATAAAATAAGGGATCCGGGAAAATATGAACAGTAGAGGGCAGTGATGTTTGGGAAGTGGTATACCGGTCCGAAAGAGGCCCATCGAAGAAATAATAAAGCAAGAATAGAAATTTGCAGACTTAAAGGAGCTAAATGACACAACCCCTCAATAAGGTTCCGGAATGGGTTTTATTATAAAAATAAGGGGTCGACAAGAAAAGGAATTGATCGACACTGGAACAGACCTGTTGATCCTCAAAAGATCGATTTTAGAGGTATTAAAATCGTAAAAACAAGAACTGAAGAATTCGAATCTAACCGTTACTCTCGCAAACGGACAAAAGATGATTTTCGATGATATTCTCACTTACCCGTTAAAGTGAGGAAGCTGCCTTAGAAGCACTGTCTTGTCGAGTCTATGATACATGTATGAGAGATGGTCGTAATGATGTCTGCAGTAGATCGTGCTTGTCTTAATCTATACTGCCGATAAGACATTTTTAGCATTAACTTAGTGCCGGACTATCTCTAGATTGATTAAGGATTAAAATATTTTAGCAAAGATCGGGAGTAGACTTATTGCGCGGTCGTTCTGAGGATCAGTTCTATTGCCATCATTCTTGTATACTGGTACAACAAAGCCAATTCTCCAGCTATCTGGGAAACAAGATGCAGCTAGGCATTTAGTGTAGAGTTTGGTAAGGATAGGGGCCAGTTCAGCAGAGCATTTCTTTATTACTATTACACGTATAAGATAAGGCCCCAGGTTTTGAAGGTGTCAAGCTTTATTATGATGTATCTGACCTTGGATTGGGAGGATGACCTGCCTATTAAGTGTTGCTTCGGTCCGCAATGAGAATTTTGGAAGGGTGGTTTTCTGAGTCTGAAGTGGAGTTTGAGGCTAATCGCTGAGCAAGTAGTTCAGCCTTATCAATAGCCGTACATACGACATCATTGTGGTTTGATAGTGGGCGAATCGTTGATAAACCATTGTTCACTACACTATTGTAGATGTTCCAGAAATCGCGAGTACCTAGTTTCTGAGACTAAATGCGTTGTTGTTCTTGTTACACTTGATTCGTTGACTCTATAAAGGTATGTCTATTAGTAGCTGACTTATGGCGGCCTAACTTACTGAATGATTGCTGCCTCTCAGCAATGGCAGCTGAACATACCGAGGGGAACCATTGGGGAAAGTGACGCTTGCTAAAGAATTCTCGCATGTGGACATAGGCGGCAATGCTTGCTTTGACTCATTCAGTTAACTCATGTGCACACTAATCAGCAAGGAGTTAGGTTTGCATCCACGGGGCGTCGCTTCTGTGATCTCTGATTGAATCGAAATCAGACTGCTCGTAGTATCTCGTTATTTTGAGCAACGACTCATCACCTTTTGGACGACTATTTAGGGTGATATTAATAATTAGCACAATGTTATCAGCATTCCCGAGTGGGCTACTAACTTCTAGCACACAAGCCTCGGGCATTGAGTTCAAGAAAAAGGTCTAGAAGTGATGCCTGCTGGTCAACTCGATCGGGAATATGGGTGAGGAAATCGACAGTCTGATTGAGGGAGTGAGCTGAGGAGAAATTATACGTAGTGTTGCCGGCTGCGTCAGTAATGTTGCAGAATCCCAACCAGTCACGTTGGTGTGCATTAAACTCCCAAAGTACATGTATCTGGGCATTTGGATCAAGTGAGACTTCTCTATCTATGCTTTCAGAGACAGAGTTTAGAACAATACAGTCCTAGGTCGAAAAGGGAACGGTATAAGAAATGTAAATAACTAATGATGTGATCTAAAGTCAATCTAAAGCACATGTAGTCCTGGTCATCTGATTCTATCTTATGTGCTCTAGTCAGGCGTAGGGTGTACCGGAAATACACTCCTCGCCCGTGCACATGTTTGTCAGAGATGTTATGGTAGAATGGGAGGTAGTCAGTCATGTCAAAGTGGTGAGATGAAATTGAGGTTTGAAGGGTTGTTTCACTTAGTGCAAGGATATCCGAGAAGTTTGTCAAGAGAAAAGTGTCTTCCTCGTTGATGCTGGTTCTAAGTCCCCGGATATTTGTGAATGCGAGCTTCAAGGGCAGAGGAGAAGGTGTTTTTGTAAGCTGTTTGATTTAGGTTTGATTTTTTTTGTAATGACATGTTTGTTTTGTTATATAGTGGGGTGGGCAAGGTGGGTGATTGTTAGGTGGCAATAAGCTCACATGACCAGCCCATTATTTACGACCTTTTCCATGGGAGTTGTGGTCTCGGGAAAGCCCACCGCGGATAACTGTAAGGTCCCTTTCCATTCCCGACTTGGCACATACAACTATCCACGGTATTATGCAGCTGATGATAGAGGAGCCCTTCTTAGCGCTACCCAAGTATTTTTGTTTCTGTCCTGTCAATCTGAAACATCAGCTAGACCAGCTGTCTAACCTTTACCCTCAACATGACGGAACAAGAGCGACTCATACTGGTCGTGTAAGACGTAAGACTTAGTGACGAAAAAACTTTCCCCAAGTTGCTCAAATAGAGAGAAAGAGAAACGGCTTTCATTGTCTTAAAAAGGAAACAGGGCCAGGCACTGAGTGTTTTGAGGCGTCCCAGCGCCGATACCTCTTCGCCTGGCTAATAGCCAAAGAAGAAGTGCAAGGGCCGGCGATAGAAAGAACAGGTCTACTCCTTAAGCCATCATACGTGTGTAAACCGGATAATTTATTCGAGATTATAACTATAGGAAGTTGTCGATCAGGAGTGAGGAGGCTTTCCTCCCCAACGGTTTGCTGCCACAGCGTAAGAAGTTGGTAGCAAAGTTTTATTATCATTTCCTTCTCTTAGATGGATGGCCTGACAAGTTATTACGGGTCCAACACAGCGAGAGAGGAAAATAGCCTGCACCTGTGTACTAATCGGATATATATCCGAACTCGCGCAGGTAAAAAAAGAACAACTTTTATATATATATATATATATATATATATATATATATATATATATATATATATATTTATTTCTTTTTTTTCTTTTTCCAATCAATTTCGAAGTCTACAAACTTCATCTTCAGGGATGTATTTTTTTTTTTTTTATAAAATAAACAAACCTTTACTTTTGTTTATAAGTAGCATCGAGATGGTGTGACGCTCTCCGCCAAGATGGAATAGGGCGGAAGTGAAAAATATTAAGAAAAAGGGCTTCTTACGTCATTTTATTACATTTTATTCAATGCTTAAAAAAAAAAAAAAGAACGAACAATATCTTTATAACTCCCGGCTTGCCCCTGGCATAATCGTTCTTAATATTTTTCACTTCCGCCCTATTCCATCTTGGCGGAGAGCGTCACACCATCTCGATGCTACTTATAAACAAAAGTAAAGGTTTGTTTATTTTATAAAAAAAAAAAAAATACATCCCTGAAGATGAAGTTTGTAGACTTCGAAATTGATTGGAAAAAGAAAAAAAAGAAATAAATTCTTTCACGCATTGTTAAAAAGGGCTTCTTACGTCATTTTATTACATTTTATTCAATGCTTAAAAAAAAAAAAAAAAGAACGAACAATATCTTTATAACTCCCGGCTTGCCCCTGGCATAATCGTTCTTAATATTTTTCACTTCCGCCCTATTCCATCTTGGCGGAGAGCGTCACACCATCTCGATGCTACTTATAAACAAAAGTAAAGGTTTGTTTATTTTATAAAAAAAAAACAAAATACATCCCTGAAGATGAAGTTTGTAGACTTCGAAATTGATTGGAAAAAGAAAAAAAAGAAATAAATTCTTTCCCGCATTGTTAAAAAGGGCTTCTTACGTCATTTTATTACATTTTATTCAATGCTTAAAAAAAAAAAAAAAGAACGAACAATATCTTTATAACTCCCGGCTTGCCCCTGGCATAATCGTTCTTAATATTTTTCACTTCCGCCCTATTCCATCTTGGCGGAGAGCGTCACACCATCTCGATGCTACTTATAAACAAAAGTAAAGGTTTGTTTATTTTATAAAAAAAAAAAAAAATACATCCCTGAAGATGAAGTTTGTAGACTTCGAAATTGATTGGAAAAAGAAAAAAAAGAAATAAATTCTTTCACGCATTGTTAAAAAGGGCTTCTTACGTCATTTTATTACATTTTATTCAATGCTTAAAAAAAAAAAAAAAGAACGAACAATATCTTTATAACTCCCGGCTTGCCCCTGGCATAATCGTTCTTAATATTTTTCACTTCCGCCCTATTCCATCTTGGCGGAGAGCGTCACACCATCTCGATGCTACTTATAAACAAAAGTAAAGGTTTGTTTATTTTATAAAAAAATAAAAAAATACATCCCTGAAGATGAAGTTTGTAGACTTCGAAATTGATTGGAAAAAGAAAAAAAAGAAATAAATTCTTTCACGCATTGTTAAAAAGGGCTTCTTACGTCATTTTATTACATTTTATTCAATGCTTAAAAAAAAAAAAAAAGAACGAACAATATCTTTATAAAACCCGGCTTGCCCCTGGCATAATCGTTCTTAATATTTTTCACTTCCGCCCTATTCCATCTTGGCGGAGAGCGTCACACCATCTCGATGCTACTTATAAACAAAAGTAAAGGTTTGTTTATTTTATAAAAAAAAAAAAAAAAATACATCCCTGAAGATGAAGTTTGTAGACTTCGAAATTGATTTGAAAAAGAAAAAAAAGAAATAAATTCTTTCACGCATTGTTAAAAAGGGCTTCTTACGTCATTTTATTACATTTTATTCAATGCTTAAAAAAAAAAAAAAAGAACGAACAATATCTTTATAACTCCCGGCTTGCCCCTGGCATAATCGTTCTTAATATTTTTCACTTCCGCCCTATTCCATCTTGGCGGAGAGCGTCACACCATCTCGATGCTACTTATAAACAAAAGTAAAGGTTTGTTTATTTTATAAAAAAAAAAAAAAATACATCCCTGAAGATGAAGTTTGTAGACTTCGAAATTGATTGGAAAAAGAAAAAAAAGAAATAAATTCTTTCACGCATTGTTAAAAAGGGCTTCTTACGTCATTTTATTACATTTTATTCAATGCTTAAAAAAAAAAAAAAAGAACGAACAATATCTTTATAACTCCCGGCTTGCCCCTGGCATAATCGTTCTTAATATTTTTCACTTCCGCCCTATTCCATCTTGGCGGAGAGCGTCACACCATCTCGATGCTACTTATAAACAAAAGTAAAGGTTTGTTTATTTTATAAAAAAATAAAAAAATACATCCCTGAAGATGAAGTTTGTAGACTTCGAAATTGATTGGAAAAAGAAAAAAAAGAAATAAATTCTTTCACGCATTGTTAAAAAGGGCTTCTTACGTCATTTTATTACATTTTATTCAATGCTTAAAAAAAAAAAAAAAGAACGAACAATATCTTTATAAAACCCGGCTTGCCCCTGGCATAATCGTTCTTAATATTTTTCACTTCCGCCCTATTCCATCTTGGCGGAGAGCGTCACACCATCTCGATGCTACTTATAAACAAAAGTAAAGGTTTGTTTATTTTATAAAAAAAAAAAAAAAAATACATCCCTGAAGATGAAGTTTGTAGACTTCGAAATTGATTTGAAAAAGAAAAAAAAGAAATAAATTCTTTCACGCATTGTTAAAAAGGGCTTCTTACGTCATTTTATTACATTTTATTCAATGCTTAAAAAAAAAAAAAAAGAACGAACAATATCTTTATAACTCCCGGCTTGCCCCTGGCATAATCGTTCTTAATATTTTTCACTTCCGCCCTATTCCATCTTGGCGGAGAGCGTCACACCATCTCGATGCTACTTATAAACAAAAGTAAAGGTTTGTTTATTTTATAAAAAAAAAAAAAAATACATCCCTGAAGATGAAGTTTGTAGACTTCGAAATTGATTGGAAAAAGAAAAAAAAGAAATAAATTCTTTCACGCATTGTTAAAAAGGGCTTCTTACGTCATTTTATTACATTTTATTCAATGCTTAAAAAAAAAAAAAAAGAACGAACAATATCTTTATAACTCCCGGCTTGCCCCTGGCATAATCGTTCTTAATATTTTTCACTTCCGCCCTATTCCATCTTGGCGGAGAGCGTCACACCATCTCGATGCTACTTATAAACAAAAGTAAAGGTTTGTTTATTTTATAAAAAAATAAAAAAATACATCCCTGAAGATGAAGTTTGTAGACTTCGAAATTGATTGGAAAAAGAAAAAAAAGAAATAAATTCTTTCACGCATTGTTAAAAAGGGCTTCTTACGTCATTTTATTACATTTTATTCAATGCTTAAAAAAAAAAAAAAAGAACGAACAATATCTTTATAAAACCCGGCTTGCCCCTGGCATAATCGTTCTTAATATTTTTCACTTCCGCCCTATTCCATCTTGGCGGAGAGCGTCACACCATCTCGATGCTACTTATAAACAAAAGTAAAGGTTTGTTTATTTTATAAAAAAAAAAAAAAAAATACATCCCTGAAGATGAAGTTTGTAGACTTCGAAATTGATTTGAAAAAGAAAAAAAAGAAATAAATTCTTTCACGCATTGTTAAAAAGGGCTTCTTACGTCATTTTATTACATTTTATTCAATGCTTAAAAAAAAAAAAAAAGAACGAACAATATCTTTATAACTCCCGGCTTGCCCCTGGCATAATCGTTCTTAATATTTTTCACTTCCGCCCTATTCCATCTTGGCGGAGAGCGTCACACCATCTCGATGCTACTTATAAACAAAAGTAAAGGTTTGTTTATTTTATAAAAAAAAAAAAAAATACATCCCTGAAGATGAAGTTTGTAGACTTCGAAATTGATTGGAAAAAGAAAAAAAAGAAATAAATTCTTTCACGCATTGTTAAAAAGGGCTTCTTACGTCATTTTATTACATTTTATTCAATGCTTAAAAAAAAAAAAAAAGAACGAACAATATCTTTATAACTCCCGGCTTGCCCCTGGCATAATCGTTCTTAATATTTTTCACTTCCGCCCTATTCCATCTTGGCGGAGAGCGTCACACCATCTCGATGCTACTTATAAACAAAAGTAAAGGTTTGTTTATTTTATAAAAAAATAAAAAAATACATCCCTGAAGATGAAGTTTGTAGACTTCGAAATTGATTGGAAAAAGAAAAAAAAGAAATAAATTCTTTCACGCATTGTTAAAAAGGGCTTCTTACGTCATTTTATTACATTTTATTCAATGCTTAAAAAAAAAAAAAAAGAACGAACAATATCTTTATAAAACCCGGCTTGCCCCTGGCATAATCGTTCTTAATATTTTTCACTTCCGCCCTATTCCATCTTGGCGGAGAGCGTCACACCATCTCGATGCTACTTATAAACAAAAGTAAAGGTTTGTTTATTTTATAAAAAAAAAAAAAAAAATACATCCCTGAAGATGAAGTTTGTAGACTTCGAAATTGATTTGAAAAAGAAAAAAAAGAAATAAATTCTTTCACGCATTGTTAAAAAGGGCTTCTTACGTCATTTTATTACATTTTATTCAATGCTTAAAAAAAAAAAAAAAGAACGAACAATATCTTTATAACTCCCGGCTTGCCCCTGGCATAATCGTTCTTAATATTTTTCACTTCCGCCCTATTCCATCTTGGCGGAGAGCGTCACACCATCTCGATGCTACTTATAAACAAAAGTAAAGGTTTGTTTATTTTATAAAAAAAAAAAAAAATACATCCCTGAAGATGAAGTTTGTAGACTTCGAAATTGATTGGAAAAAGAAAAAAAAGAAATAAATTCTTTCACGCATTGTTAAAAAGGGCTTCTTACGTCATTTTATTACATTTTATTCAATGCTTAAAAAAAAAAAAAAAGAACGAACAATATCTTTATAACTCCCGGCTTGCCCCTGGCATAATCGTTCTTAATATTTTTCACTTCCGCCCTATTCCATCTTGGCGGAGAGCGTCACACCATCTCGATGCTACTTATAAACAAAAGTAAAGGTTTGTTTATTTTATAAAAAAATAAAAAAATACATCCCTGAAGATGAAGTTTGTAGACTTCGAAATTGATTGGAAAAAGAAAAAAAAGAAATAAATTCTTTCACGCATTGTTAAAAAGGGCTTCTTACGTCATTTTATTACATTTTATTCAATGCTTAAAAAAAAAAAAAAAGAACGAACAATATCTTTATAAAACCCGGCTTGCCCCTGGCATAATCGTTCTTAATATTTTTCACTTCCGCCCTATTCCATCTTGGCGGAGAGCGTCACACCATCTCGATGCTACTTATAAACAAAAGTAAAGGTTTGTTTATTTTATAAAAAAAAAAAAAAAAATACATCCCTGAAGATGAAGTTTGTAGACTTCGAAATTGATTTGAAAAAGAAAAAAAAGAAATAAATTCTTTCACGCATTGTTAAAAAGGGCTTCTTACGTCATTTTATTACATTTTATTCAATGCTTAAAAAAAAAAAAAAAGAACGAACAATATCTTTATAACTCCCGGCTTGCCCCTGGCATAATCGTTCTTAATATTTTTCACTTCCGCCCTATTCCATCTTGGCGGAGAGCGTCACACCATCTCGATGCTACTTATAAACAAAAGTAAAGGTTTGTTTATTTTATAAAAAAAAAAAAAAATACATCCCTGAAGATGAAGTTTGTAGACTTCGAAATTGATTGGAAAAAGAAAAAAAAGAAATAAATTCTTTCACGCATTGTTAAAAAGGGCTTCTTACGTCATTTTATTACATTTTATTCAATGCTTAAAAAAAAAAAAAAAGAACGAACAATATCTTTATAACTCCCGGCTTGCCCCTGGCATAATCGTTCTTAATATTTTTCACTTCCGCCCTATTCCATCTTGGCGGAGAGCGTCACACCATCTCGATGCTACTTATAAACAAAAGTAAAGGTTTGTTTATTTTATAAAAAAAAAAAAAAAAATACATCCCTGAAGATGAAGTTTGTAGACTTCGAAATTGATTGGAAAAAGAAAAAAAAGAAATAAATTCTTTCACGCATTGTTAAAAAGGGCTTCTTACGTCATTTTATTACATTTTATTCAATGCTTAAAAAAAAAAAAAAAAAAGAACGAACAATATCTTTATAACTCCCGGCTTGCCCCTGGCATAATCGTTCTTAATATTTTTCACTTCCGCCCTATTCCATCTTGGCGGAGAGCGTCACACCATCTCGATGCTACTTATAAACAAAAGTAAAGGTTTGTTTATTTTATAAAAAAAAAAAAAAATACATCCCTGAAGATGAAGTTTGTAGACTTCGAAATTGATTGGAAAAAGAAAAAAAAGAAATAAATTCTTTCACGCATTGTTAAAAAGGGCTTCTTACGTCATTTTATTACATTTTATTCAATGCTTAAAAAAAAAAAAAAAAGAACGAACAATATCTTTATAACTCCCGGCTTGCCCCTGGCATAATCGTTCTTAATATTTTTCACTTCCGCCCTATTCCATCTTGGCGGAGAGCGTCACACCATCTCGATGCTACTTATAAACAAAAGTAAAGGTTTGTTTATTTTATAAAAAAAAAAAAAAATACATCCCTGAAGATGAAGTTTGTAGACTTCGAAATTGAGTGGAAAAAGAAAAAAAAGAAATAAATTCTTTCACGCATTGTTA
Organism: Sepiola atlantica; assembly: GCA_963556195.1. Taxonomy (NCBI): domain Eukaryota; kingdom Metazoa; phylum Mollusca; class Cephalopoda; order Sepiida; family Sepiolidae; genus Sepiola; species Sepiola atlantica. The sequence goes on from OY744540.1 coordinate 51,273,103, forward strand.
AAAAGGGCTTCTTACGTCATTTTATTACATTTTATTCAATGCTTAAAAAAAAAAAAAAAGAACGAACAATATCTTTATAACTCCCGGCTTGCCCCTGGCATAATCGTTCTTAATATTTTTCACTTCCGCCCTATTCCATCTTGGCGGAGAGCGTCACACCATCTCGATGCTACTTATAAACAAAAGTAAAGGTTTGTTTATTTTATAAAAAAAAAAAAAAATACATCCCTGAAGATGAAGTTTGTAGACTTCGAAATTGATTGGAAAAAGAAAAAAAAGAAATAAATTCTTTCACGCATTGTTAAAAAGGGCTTCTTACGTCATTTTATTATATATATATATATATATATATATATATATATATATATATATATATATATATATATATATATATATATATATATATATGAAGATGGAATAAGTTAACTGTACACTGGAGAGGGAACATAACGTTGAAGATAGGTGTCTCTCTCGCAGGTAAGTACAAATAAGAGAAAGACAGCCAGCGTGTGAGTGCAGGAATTTCTTCAGTGGTAAATCAATAGACATGCAATAAGACTAAATATATCAATAATTAAACACATTAAAGTTAAACACAGAATTAAGTACATTCAGATAATGCACATTAGAATTTAGAAGGTATATGTGAGTGGCAAAAAAAGTAACAATATAGAAAAATAAAAAAATAAATAAAAAAGTGATTATCTTCTCTTCAGTGGCATGGGGAAATAACGGGGCTTACTGGATGCGCATTGCTTACCCATGACTTTAGGAGAAGGATATACACCTTGTTTGAGGAAGGAATTTTCCGGGAGGGGGTAGTTTATTCAACCCCCACACACACATATATATATATATATATATATATATACATCAAATATCATTTAAGTATTCCCGGACCTAAGATCAATGTGTTACCACTACATTCCATGATTTTTTTATAAAATGGCACTTGTAAACATTCGAACGTAACTTGGTTATTACTTTACCAATTAGTTTCTCAAGCACAGTTAATGTAGCATATTTTTAAAACAATGGAAAGATCTAAAATAAATGTGTTGATAAAACATGGTTAAAATGTGGTGATATACTGACTGTAAACGCGATCGTACATAGATGAAAGATGCTGAATTCTCACTCCGCCCAAATTCGGCAGTTGTTCCAAAAGATAAAAAAATTCCACAACCTCTCTTTAGTCGATCGAAAATGTAAGGTGTTATATATCAGCGGAGTTTTTAATATCAGTATGTCGTGTATTCATTATATTTCATGAAATTTAAGTTAATTAGAAAGCCGTGTTTAAAGTATATTTCGATAACATTTTAGAACGCTGTTCCCAATAGGATCAACACTAAAGAAATAGTTTTTGTGTGAATATGTGACAATGGATGTAAAATCGATCCTCCATTACCTTGGAAGTGCAATCAGAAGTCAGTCAAATGGACAGTCACAGGTTAAAACGACCCAAAGCGACATTAATGCAGACATAAGTAATCAAAGTTCGATAAGAGCACACTAGTTTGTTCATCGATTACGGTTGTCAACCAGTACACTCAATAGCCAATATATATATTTAACATTATTGGGGTGGGTGAAGGAAGACATCGACGAAAAACGGTCACAGATAATAAAAACAAATTGCTCTTTCACCAAGACAAGCCACTTTGTGACGTCGATCACAAGGACGGCAAGACAACATGAATTGCACTTCTAATTGCTTCGCAAACCATATATGCACACATCTGACACCCAGAATATAGTGGAATTTTTTAAACCTAAGGTGAACGCTGCACCCATGACAAATGTTCCTACAAATAAAGCATCGACTTGCTAAAGAAGAGTGACGATCAGTGTAGCCTACTAGGAGAAGCCTATGTTCGCGAATCAATCGATTTTGTAATAAATGTCGTTGTTAAATCCGAGATTATTGTGCGTTCGAACCCGATTGACCGCCTATAACCACAATTTCCTGCACTGATTAGGACTTAAGTCAGAAACAACGTTGCATGTAGATAAATACACTTTATTAGTGAATAAGAAATATTGATATTGATGGTCCCTTTAAGATAAATACATTTTAATTGTCGAGCAGTGTCTAAAATTATAACCCTTTTGACCGCCTAAAACCACAACTGTCTTCACTGATAAGCGCGTACTTCCAAGACAACGTGGTCTGTAGGTAAATACACTTTAATATTTAATAACTAAACATTAATATAGTATATATATATATATATATATATATATATATATATATATATATATATATATATATATATATATATATACTCTGTGCGTGTGTGAGTGTGGGTGTGGGGGTATGTTCTTTGAACATTAACTATAAACTTACCAGACATAGTAGTTTACGCTCACACATATTACACCAAAATCCGAACACACTCAATAAGTGTCACCGATTATTTTCGTAGAAGGCGAGAATAAGTAAGAGGATTCTGAAAATGAAGTTAAAAATATCTGAACGAAATGAAAGAAAAAGTTAAATCAATGAGTTTGGGAATTATTAGAAGACAATTGATGCTTTATATTCTTTGGATAATTCGGACAACTGTTCTCATTTTAGATTTTTTTTGCAATATTTCGGTTGATGCAATCACCGGCTTTCTTCAGGCGCGTCTTGTCAATTACAAGAGTATATACTGAATATCAACCTATCGTTTCATCTGTGGCCAGCGGATAAAAAGGGCTAAATCTGCAAGTACCCGTGGCGAAATGGAGAAAAGTGCTAATTTTACTCAATTCTTCTGTAGATTGAGACAAATCCTCAATACGAACAGTACTTAATATAAAATGACTACTTTATACTTCTACTAAGCCATGACTAACCGTATGAGAGCAAGTGGATTTAATCAAACGTGGTGGTCAAAATCTCCTACATATTCCCGAGTTCGACATAAATATTTCCGAGTTTAGCAAGACGCAAATAAAAATGGTTCGGAAGATGGATCGGCCTAAACTATATTAACATAATATCGAAGATGAAAAATAGTCCAAATAAGAAAAATAAACAAATAAATGGTGGTGTATTTTCTTTTGTAATCGCTTTACCGAATTAAAAGTAGATTGTAAGTTACACACTTTTTTTCTCTATTTTCTCGCCTACATATGTTCTACTGATTGGGTGTCGACTTATAGACCCCTGTATATATATATATATATATATATATATATATATATGTATATATATATATATATATGTATATATATATATATATTTATGTATATATATATATATGTATATATACATATATGTATGTTTATATATATATATGTATGTATATATATATATATATTTATACAAAGAGAGTGAGTGAGAGTGTGAGAGATAGCGAGGGAGAAAGGGATAGATAGTTTGCTAGAGATATCGACATAGATATATGAATTGAGAGAGATAGGGAGTTGGGGAGATACAGCAAGTATGTGTGCGCTTGCAATATCAGTGTGAACAAATATAAATTTCGTCTCAGAAGTTCAAAAGTACGCTTGAATTAAGATATATTTTCATTTATATATACTATATATAGGTATTTGCGTTCAATCACAATCTAAGAGTGTTACAGTGTTTATGTAAGCGTTGCAGGATATTCAATCTGTGTGATAATGTCTTACCCTATGCTCAGCTTATCTTATAAACGGGTGCAGGTATTTGCTTTGTTACAAATAACTAAAATCAATATACAGTTTTATTTAATTTCTCATTGTAGAATCATTTTCTTGTGCACTTGTTATTATTTTATATCGTAGCAAAAACATTTGTACTTTCGAACTATTGCATTGAGAATTTCCTTTTGAAATAGTAAAGAATATTGGAAAAATAATAAGTGCTCTTTTATTCTCATGTTCTTGAAATGTGACAAATAACATTTTCCAAATTAAATTATATACAACTGCTCCCTTTTTATCACAAGCAAATAATTAAGATATAATTCTGCAGGTTTAATTTGAAGAGACTATTGGACAGGGAGGGAAGCGTTTACAATGCAAATGAATATGTATATCTCTCATGCAAGCTTTTTCAGAAAAAAACAATAGTGTCGTATAGAACCATACTGACATCATTACGCTATTGACACCCGCAGCCGGAATGCCGTGCGTGAAGTGTTTATGAGTTACATTGCTCGTCATGGGTAATTCTACTCAGAGAAAAGTGTATTCATTTCGCTTTAATCAGGCGTGTTTTATAGTGTAAACGTTTGACACACCTCGTAAAAATAGCATTGTATTATTATATAGATAAAACCATCGACATATGTTTTATTTAAATTTCATGTTTAAGACTTTACATTATAAAACATTATTGATTTATGTTTAATCCTCGCTTATAGTGTGATGTATGCTGTAAAAAAGCTGGTTATGAAAACAAGACAACCGATGTATATGGTTTAAACAGAGCCACTAATGTAGCCTATGCTCAGTATATACAGTGTTGTTACACGTTTAAGGTTACGTAAATAAATTGGCTTACATTTTATGAGTTGTATTGACGTTTACACACATTTTGTAGCTGTTATTTAAATGCATTTCATTGGATTTTGAAATGTTCTATTTTCTAAATAAAAAAGTAAATAAAAACTGTATTAATATTAAGAATTAAGTGTATTAGGATTTAGATAATTGAAATGAGAAAACTCTGCATTATCTAGGTTCTTATTGGAATACTATTCCAATATATCCTTTATATATAATGTTTTCATCTTAATAAATTCACTGAATATTATCGGTTAATTAGAAATTAATTCTAATAATGAATGGCATACGTGTTTTTCTAGTCACAAATTAATAGTCAGTGAATTAAATAGAGATTTATCGGAAAAAAGCTATACCTATTACAGATATTACATATCTCCTTGGTATACGAACCATCTTGAATTTAGTATTTTCTGGAATTATCAGGTGACGTAAATTATACTAAGATTGTATAAGTTCAACAAGCATTATCCATGGAATATAATGCCTGTAACTCAGCTAACCAATATGGTTATATGCGACTGGTTTTCAGTATATCAACAATTATGGTTATGATTATCGAAGGCCTATATACTTTTAAAACTACCTATTCTGTACAATAAACATACTATAATTTTATATTTTACTTACTGTGTGAAAAAGCTTTTCATAGTATATTAAATAACATACGATGTGCGGACGACATTTTGTCACAATATTAAAATATTATTTCATGTAAATGTATTTTACTGTGACTGTCAGTCTTGTCTTAATCAAAACAGTAACTGTATCCCCATTCCCTTATTGCAGAATAATAATGTCCATATGTGTAGAATAAATACGAAGTACTCATTGTAATCCGAGACAGAAAGACGAATTTTAAAATATCAGACATATTCCGTCATAGAATAAGAGTAAAAACGTAAGGAAGTAATTGAGAAATTCAGGATTCAACTATTGGTAAGATCCGAGAGACACACGCATAATCGATGATCAAACGCAATCAGCCCACCAGAGTTTATCGCTGAAATTCCACAACACTTGAGATATTAATGGTGAGAGCAGATCAGTACATCAGTGTTCTTAGGCCGGTAGTTAAACTGTGAGTCAACCAGATAACATTAGGTAGGCAGTACCTGTGGCAACAAGACTGAATATACTCTCATTCAAAACCAGAAAGCAGAACATTTGCTATCAGAAAACTTATCCATCAACCCTTTATCTACGTTCTCCCCCTCTCACACTTTCTTAACTTCAACACTTTTGACTTCTTCACGTAGGTTGAGGTGGAATCAAACATGAACATATAAGGCTGCATCAGAAGCCATTAACTTACACCTACGATACACAGATAATTTGGAGCCGAAATCGGAAGCGAGTGATAAAGTTCTGCGATCGCTAAATGATGGCTACTCTAGTGAAATTGAGAGAAAAAGTCGTGAATATATGTTGACCGATGTCTGTTTAATAAAAGGCCACAACATTTAACAACAGCATATTTTACTGAGTACACTTGCGAACGTCCGCAAAGTGCATTTGAGTAAATGAAGACACTCATATAGCCAGGTTTTGAACATGCCAATTACAGAAGCGATAACGCTATCCGTAATGCCAAGCACAAACCTGCAAGCCTTAATTAAAAGAGGCAACTAGACATCATTTTGTAACTCTTCCAGATTGATAAAAAATAAAATTAAATTCAACAGACTCACTAACTAGATAAGTATCCGAACTTGGCATCGGCACGGTGTAATTAAAGAACGGTCGATTTGTAATTGTCTCTAAATGATTTAAAAGATATGATAACGTACGATACGACCCTTGCGAACTGTCTGTGAAGAATATAGGAAATTAGTAGAGAAATAGTCGATGAAGATAAAGTGAAAACAATTGAAAAATATCCGAAGAACTTTTACAAATCATAATTTAATAATTAAACTTTTTTATAGGCGGAACTTATACGTTCATTTTCTTTCCATTTTAACAATCTGATGGAAACAAATAGAAGATATAAAATGTTTATAAGAATCGTGTGCCAACGAACAATCCATATTTTAATAGAGCATCTGTGTTCGTTTTTTTGGACAAGTATACAATGATGCCAAACTACTTCACCTAATTGAGATATAAGTGGCATAGCTCGTTCTGCAGACGTAAGTGTGCAACTGGAAATAATAAGACTATTAGCACTATCACTATAACTACGACTATATCTTCCAAAATGCGTCATGAAGTATATTTGATATGATAGTGTATAAATGAGGTTGTATATCTGTTAGTAATACTACACAATGTAGTAGTTGTAATAGTAATAGTATAAATAGTAGTTCTTTTGCTGTTTATACTACAACAGTATACACAGCTGGGGCAGATCAAACTGAAATGTATTGCAATTAATTTGACTTGGATTATCTTAAGGATGCCGGGTGTGTCAGGCGAGATGTAACTTAAACTAATACAGCTGATGCTGTCAATACTACACAGACAAATGTTATTAGTAATACACACTCATATGCTCTAAATGTGATAAATAGAATTACGTCGAAGTCACTTTGCGCCGTATGCAATTAGATTTGAAACTAAATGCGGTGGGAACGTACCGCGAACGTCACACTACATTAACTGTAGACGCATGCAACGCGGACCACATGCGTGTTAATCCAGTTATTGTTCTACAACCACGCTTTGCAGAACTTTTCCGTTGAGGAAACTTAGTCATGAAATTTAAGGTTGAATTATTGAAAGTTTACCTAATAATCAATGTCCGACAGGTCCGTTGGTAAGCTGAAATTAATGTTTGTAGAGAAAAGTGGCACAGATTTTTCTTTAACACAATACTTTATAAGTAGACTCAAATAACGTGGGTCCATTCTCTATCTAAGATATAATCTAGGATTAGATGCTTCAATTTTACATCATTAACTAATCAAATAAATTACAGGACGGATTTCCAATGTTTGATATCTGAATGGTCTTATGTTATCAATATCCTTTCTACACTGTATTATTTTTGCTGATACCTAACACAACGCTATTAAAAACGTGCAGTTGTATTTTTTTTCGCCTAATAGACAAAATGACATCTTAACAACACCCGGATTCTTGATCGCCGTTTACACCAATCATGCTGGTACGAAATAATGCTTAGAGAACCATAATTTACTTGATTTTAAAAAAGGTTTATTATATTCTAATGTTACTACTTCTTACATTTAGAGAGTAAGACACATAATATTTCGCCGTAAAACAACTACTCCAAACTGACATTGATATTGCCACCTAGTAAAATGAAGACTGGCGAATGTATTATTTGCTATGGTAACAGTACGTACATGATGTAGTTAGACTAGTCTAGATCGTTTTATTAAATCTTTTTCGGCAGCTGAAACTGCTATATATATATTATAACTAGGCGCAATGCACTGGTCTGAAGGGGTATACATACCCACACACATACACACACACACACACACACATATATATATATATATATATATATATAGTAAGCTATGAAAATATATGTATTGTAATTAAGCTACACAGAAGCTCCCGCGGTTCAACCCCGGTGGGAAACTTCAGGCTAAAATGCATGGAGTTATTTTTGCTGGATGTTTTATATACACGGCTAGCTAGTTAACCAATCATATTTTTTGTTATCCTCTCAGCCAATCGTTGGGCTTCCCGCGAACAAACGTCTTGTTGGTGTTACTTCCGATATCCTGTGCTATTGTTCTGTTTTCTATAGATTGTATAAAGTGTAATAATATGGTATGTAAACACGTAAAGGGGAATTGAATTAACTTGAATTTCCCTTTACTTGGGTCCCTTTTATATCAGTTCACTGAATTAAATATTTACATATTAAAAAGTGTAAATATTTTTATTAAAATATTTATTTAAATTAATTTTGTGTTCAAACATCATAATTAATTAAATAATTTATTTTTTGTCGAATTTTTCATGTCCAATTATTTTTGAATGCTTGAATAGATGGATGTTAATAAATTAAGTATTATCTTTATTAAGTAATGAGTTATAAAAGTACACCGAAGAAGGCATACTTAGAGCATTTAAGATATACAGTTTGGGGGATATGGATTAGTCTTACGATGTAATGTTACCTGTATTGATTAAGTAGGGGGGTGATTAAGATACTTAGAGGTTAAAAGGTAAGCATGAAATTATTTAGTATACAGTTAATTAAATTGAACTGAATGGGTGATAAAAGAAGTGACTGGGAGATATGCCAGAAAAAGATATAACTATGTATAGTGTCTGATCGGTTGCAATTATTAAAGCATTTATAAACTGTAGATGTAATATATTTAATATTTGGGCATTTTTTTATATGTCTCCTCTTTTATATGTCTATATACTTGCTCTATCTCGTTCATCGAGCATGCACACTTTCAGTATAGGTTCAAACTGAAAAGTATACATTATACTTTTAGTTTGACATCTTGTATATACATATATATATATATATATATATATATATATATATATATATATATATTTACACGAACATTATTGAATGACACGATGATACTTTTTTTTTCAATGTTCCGATGGGTACATTTAGTGTGTCGGTCAAATTGATGTGTGTAATGTCCATGTGTTTATTGTTCAATTTGCTTTCCTTTTTTGCGACTACTTTCGATTTGATTCGTCAAATCATCTACAGGCGGTCCTAATTTTAGTTTCTTAATAAATATGTCTTTATTGTTGAGTTATTGTAATTATTATCATGGCTAGTAAGTTACTACATCAAATGAGCGTCTATAATATTGAGATTTTACATGAGAGCGTGATTACGTTCTAAGAGTGTGCAACATTAAAAAGTATAATGTCTTAATGGCTACGAATGTGGTAACGTATATTACAATGCTATACACTTTAAATATTGTGACTAGTTTCATAATTAACAATATTGATTGTGGGATGTTCAGTTTTTATGTAAAACGCTTCAAGAATTGTTAATCTTTTAACGTTGGTATCGTGGTGTATTATGTTAGTATTTTTAACTAGTATGTGTCTATATTGAGAAAGGGGGAAGCCCATTTTTTTAGGTGTTGCCAAATCGAGATAGTGTCAGAAAGATGCAAGTTTAATATTTGGGAAAGTGTTGTGGGAGTTAAACCGATGTAAGAATTACTTTTTTTGTTATTGTCGAACATACATTTACCCATGGGGCATTGAAACTGATACATTACATTGGTTTTTCCTAGTGTATTTTGGGTCTGAAGGGTGTTATTTTTAACTGCATGGTTCAATGTTCTCATTTTTTTGTAATACATTATTACTTTTATTTTATTAGCAGAGTTGATGGGGGATATGTAGGGATGTATTACATTTTTAAGAGCTTTTTCATCCAACTTTAACTTCGGATGCAAATTACTGTCTAAATAGAAAATTCGACCGCCATCTAACAAGTCGTCAAGATAACTCAATTGGCGGGGCCTAGAGAATCGCATTACGCTATAAATAAGGGTTTCTTATTTACTTAATTAAATTTCTCAATCTATCGAGAGCGTTTGGGTATTTATTTATTTATAATCTTTCCGATTGAAAACATATACACATGTGTTACATGACAAGTTGCAATTAACAGTATGAGAGAAGACAGTCTTAGCCAGTCACACTGTTGACTCAGTAGACGCAGGGCGCACCGATGTACTTACAACGCGATGCGTGGAAATAGGATCGTAAATTACTGTCTAACTAGCAAATTCGGCGGCGTTTTCGCAAGCCATCACATGAACTCAATAGGCGGGGTCTAGACAACCGCATTACACTTTACATACGGGTGTGGCTACTTACTTAAAGTGCACCTTCTAGCGAGAGCTTTTGAATAATTATTCATAAATAATATTTTAAAATTAATCCATATATACATGTGTTCTATGCTAAATCTGCGATCATCAATATGGGAGGAGACAATCGCTGCCGGTCACATGGTTCGAACCCTAATATGAAAGCTATGTTTAACTCAGTAGACGAACGCGGACAGATGTTCAGTTTTTATGTAAAACGCTTCAAGAATTGTTAATCTTTTAACGTTGGTATCGTGGTGTATTATGTTAGTATTTTTAACTAGTATGTGTCTATATTGAGAAAGGGGGAAGCCCATTTTTTTAGGTGTTGCCAAATCGAGATAGTGTCAGAAAGATGCAAGTTTAATATTTGGGAAAGTGTTGTGGGAGTTAAACCGATGTAAGAATTACTTTTTTTGTTATTGTCGAACATACATTTACCCATGGGGCATTGAAACTGATACATTACATTGGTTTTTCCTAGTGTATTTTGGGTCTGAAGGGTGTTATTTTTAACTGCATGGTTCAATGTTCTCATTTTTTTGTAATACATTATTACTTTTATTTTATTAGCAGAGTTGATGGGGGATATGTAGGGATGTATTACATTTTTAAGAGCTTTTTCATCCAACTTTAACTTCGGATGCATTTGCTGACAGTAGAATAGATTTATATAGTGGGAATCATTGAGCTGATTATTATTAGTATTGTCTAAGTTTCTAATCATTAATTTAATTTATTCGTCTACAATATAATTGAGAAATTGATTATTAATTAGAACTTGCTGAATGTGTTTGTTAATTCGTTAAGGACTTGATTGACTAAATAAGCGTTACCCGGTTTAACAGATGTTTAATCATTGCAATTTTATATCGATATGGCATTCGCTTTTATACTTTAAATGAATGTATTAACAGAGGTATTTTTTTCATAGGTAAAGGTGATGAATGCGTCATTGTTAGAGTCAATGATAACATCTAAAAACGGATTCTTTTCATTAACATCAAGCTTATGGGTGGATGGAAGTAGACACTTACTTTGAATAATCTTCAGGTGTTAGCAAAATGGACTAAAATGCGTGTGAGATTACATTTTGCTATAAACCCCTAAAAATGATTCGCAGAGCAAACGAAAACGTTAGCTACACATATGGATAGTTTATCAATTGTTTTATCTTAACAGAAAGAAAATCATTCGAAAGACTGAACAGATTAAATAAGTTATAACCAGACAAACAAGTTACGTATTTATGTGTGTGTGTGGGGTGGGTGGGGGTGTGTATATATAATTATTTATACATACTATTTTAAAATAAACTCATATAGATGTGTATTGCATGCCAAACCTGCAATTATAACTATGGGAAGGGACACTTATTTTTCGTCACACAGTTCGAACACGAATACGAAAGTCATAGTTGACTCAGTAGACGAGGCGCACAGCGAAGTGTGCATTGCGTGTACATGGGACAGTAAATTACTGTCTAAATAGAAAATTCGACCGCCATCTAACAAGTCGTCAAGATAACTCAATTGGCGGGGCCTAGAGAATCGCATTACGCTATAAATAAGGGTTTCTTATTTACTTAATTAAATTTCTCAATCTATCGAGAGCGTTTGGGTATTTATTTATTTATAATCTTTCCGATTGAAAACATATACACATGTGTTACATGACAAGTTGCAATTAACAGTATGAGAGAAGACAGTCTTAGCCAGTCACACTGTTGACTCAGTAGACGCAGGGCGCACCGATGTACTTACAACGCGATGCGTGGAAATAGGATCGTAAATTACTGTCTAACTAGCAAATTCGGCGGCGTTTTCGCAAGCCATCACATGAACTCAATAGGCGGGGTCTAGACAACCGCATTACACTTTACATACGGGTGTGGCTACTTACTTAAAGTGCACCTTCTAGCGAGAGCTTTTGAATAATTATTCATAAATAATATTTTAAAATTAATCCATATATACATGTGTTCTATGCTAAATCTGCGATCATCAATATGGGAGGAGACAATCGCTGCCGGTCACATGGTTCGAACCCTAATATGAAAGCTATGTTTAACTCAGTAGACGAACGCGGACAGATGTGCCAACAAAGCATTGCCTTAGAATGTGATAGTTAATTGCCATCTAAATGGAAAATTCGGCAGCCGTTTTACAAATCGGCAAGTGAACTAGATAGAAGGGGCATTGAGTATAGCATATATATATATATATATATATATATATATATATGTGTGTGTGTGTGTGTGTGTGTGTGTGTGTGTGTGTGTGTGTGTGTGTGTGAGAAAGGAACGATGAAAGTAATCCGACGTAATGGGAAATGAAAAAAGAAAAAACCATGAGATCTGTTTTAAATATTCATCAACGTTTCGTCCTTATTTTAAGACTTCCTCATGATGATAATTTAAAGAAAAATGTCATGCAAGTACATCGAAATATTGGGTTAGAATGATGGGTAGATGAGGAAAAGTAGTAGCCGTTGCTACTAAGAGCGCTGGGCCAGGGTCCGGGGTGCGAGAAGTCAGTCAGTAGCAGAAAATTAAATGTATATCGAAGGCTGTGACTGGGCACATTAGGCAGCAGTGAAAAAGGGGAGGGGTAGGAGTGTTAGTGAATTTGTCTTAGGCTAGGGGAGATGGGAGGGGCTGCTGAGGTTGTTGTCGTGGTGAGGTGTTGCATCGATTTTGAGGGCTGGGGAAAGAGAGGGAGGGGGAATTCTGTGTCTTTGGTATGTTGGTGGTATCATTGTTTTAGAAAAAAGATTTGAAGAAATGAAAATAATTTGAAAGTAGGCGGGTGGTAAGAATATCAAAACAGTAGTCGAAAATATCATCACAAATATTTAGATATTTAAACTCCGTTTGCCCTCAATTTAATCTCAAACCATCAACACAGCCTGCACAAAACTTAATTTCTCCTATTTCTCGCCAAAATTAATATCATTTTTCTATTTCTCTTTCTTTTCCTTTCCATTATTGTCATGCTCACAGATAATTTCAACACATTCCTTCCAACTAGCTTATATTCACACATTCCTGACATAGCCAGCTGGACAATACTCCTACCCTCCAAAAATGTCAACCCTAACCACAAAAAAATCTCCCCTCTCGCCCCTTCACCATCTCACCTATTCGACTACTTCTTTCACACTTTTACCACCCGCCTACTATCAAATTATCTTTATTTCTTTAAATCTTTTTTCTAAAACTATGATACCAATTACATCACAAAGACACAGAGGTTACCCCTCCTTTCTCTTTTCCCAGCCTCTCGAAATCGATGCGACACCTCACCACGACAAAAAACCTCAGCACCCCCTCCCATCTCCCCCAGCCTAAGACAAATTCACTAACACTCCTACCCCTCCCCTTTTCCACTGCTGCCTAATGTGCCCAGTCACAGCCTTCGATATACATTTAATTTTCTGCTACTGACTGACTTCTCGCACCCCGGACCCTGGCCCAGCGCTCTTAGTAGCCACGGCTACTACTTTTCCTCATCTACCCATCATTCTAACCCAATATTTCGATGTACTTGCATGACATTTTTCTTAAAAGTATCACCATGAGGAATTCTTACAATAAAGACGAAATGTTGATGAATATATAAACATATCTCTTGGTTTTTCCTTTTTCATTTTCCATATATATATATATATATATATATATATATATATATATATATATATATATATATATATATATATATATATATATATATTATAATATAAAATGAAGTAATAAAATAAGGTGTCAATCAAATGTTATTAGAATTCAAAGTTCAAGCAAAGTATCCTTAGATCCTACGCTCATGAGTTTTCAAAGATAATTCTTCTCTTCAGAGGACTATTACCGCAGTGATACTACTACAGGTAATACAATTACGCTTTGAAAATATATAAAATTATATACACAAATACATAAAAATACATAACATCAAACATATAAACCAAAAGCACCCCAAAAATTGTAAGATATTAGTTGACGCTTATATCTTTTGTTGGATTGCTTCATATATATATATATATATATATATATATATATATATATATATATATATATATATATATATATATATATATATATAAATTTCCCCGATCCCTATATGATTATCTTGACTATTCATTCATATTCGTATGGGTTAGGAGTGGAGTAGTCTTGGCAAGTGGAAGGAGTAATAATTATGTCTAGCTTCTATGCATAAACATTGGAAGGAAGGTATTATTATATAAGATGAAATATATTTTTGAATAAATTATTTTTTCTAAGAATTATTTTTTAGAATTGTAAGTCATTATTAGAAGTGTAAGTAAATATTTTGTGCAGATCTTTATATGTACCCTTCGGTACCGATAGAAGTCTAAATCAATATATAAGATTACCGATTTTACTTTTACAAATACATATAAAAAATATATATTTGTTGATAATTAACTGAACATGATTGTGTTATCTTGATTCATTTAACTGTCTCATATCAGTCAACCATTTATAGAATATGGACATTTGACGTCCGTCCATGACCGATACTACGTCTTATTCGATAAAATAATACATATTGTTATCGAAAATGTCCATAATATATGTATTAGTTGTAACATACTACTACCACTGCTATACATTATTAAAAAGTGTTTGTTAAAATGTATCTGCAGGTGAAGTAAGATTGCGAATGATTACAGTTATGCTTGATTACAGAAACCCCTGTGCGCCTTCTTAATGCATATTCTATTGTCGTTTCCAAGTATTACGTATATTGTCATATTCTATTGATTACGAAATAACACCGAGCGTCGCTATTGAATCAGCGATTTACATTCCTACTCCTGCTTGCCTCGGTTAATGCCGTATTACTATTCGTTCAGCATTAAATTTTCATAGTTTAAATTTTCAATAATATGAAGTAAAACGACGTATTTGCTCTTTTAAGAATGTCTTTCCCAAACGCAGGACACACCTTGATATGAGTAAAACGTAATTCATATAGAATATTACAAGTACATTACTCGTCGTGTAGTATATAATGTTGGTGTTAATTGTATTCTCTCAGGAAGGTAGACACGAAAACATATAGTGAGACAGAGAGCAAAAGAATGACGGAGGGGGGCGGAGATGTAACTAACAAAATAAAGCATATATAGTAAATATTTATAATTGTAGTATGTATTCTCTTACATACAATTACTAGTTTTATAAGAAATTGTAGGTCAAAAGTACAAACAAAACATGTATTAAGCAAAAACCTATTATCAACCAAAAAAACACCAAGTGTTTTTATATACAGTCATTAAACTATTAAATATTCATATATTTTCTTTATAAAATATACTTTATAACTTTCAAAAACATGGTTGTGTATGCTATTGAAATAAAGTAGACATACACAATTACGCTTCATATTACATTGAAATGGACATTTATGTCGCGTGCGGTAATTGCTCTTCATGTTAGGCGGAAATCTCTTTGATGTTGAAAGGAAGTAAGTATTAAAATCAATATGTGCGTTTCTTTGAACTCGTTTTTACGACGCGACATTTTCTAATTATTTTTTAGAGTTGGTAATTAAACCATTTTAATTATATTTCATTTAATCTATGCAATTATAAGTATGTCTTCTGTGAAGTATTTGGACATAAGTTTTTTTTTTAAATTAAAAGAAAACTTATGGTGAACAAATTAAAAGAAACGCTACGTATATGATAAAGAAAGCAAGTTCTTTGAAGTAATGTTTATGATACTTAAGTTTTGAATACATCTATGTTAATATTAGTAATTTGATAGAACAAACCAAACTTTTTAAATTGCTTTTCTTATGTGCGTTCACCTATGAGAAAATATTCATCTTTAATATCGGTGTTTATCTTATCAGTTCTTTTACGTTTTTACACACGTATACATTAGAATTGAACTAACGAAAATGCAAACTCCCTGCCCCATTAAGTTATATGAAGTAAAATATATAACTAGTTCCGCTGGTCACAGTATTACGCCTCTACTTTACTGATATAAAAGTATGTGGCGGTCACATTGCATATTTTTCATAATTATGTTGCAGAGGTTTGAAGCAGTATTCGTGTTTTATTGTACTTGGACTAACAATTAAAAACGTGTTATTACATCTAGATAAGGGGCGATGTATATGATCGAATTTCAAACTGTGTTTATTTGTTAGATTTTTTATTTGTGTACATACAACCGTTCACATCGCTTAACCAAATCTTCACCTAAACCTATGGAAATAATCCCTTATGGCCCAAATTAGTCATAATTTAATTTTGTGATATATAGGTCAGAAAGCAACACCAAACCTCTTCTCCGAAATAATAATGATATAATACAAGAAGCTGGGCCCGTCCCCCAGCGTTGCCCGGGATAAATATAAAAGAATGAATTTAAATTTGTCAACATCCGAAAAAACGTAAATAGGTAACCTCGGGCAATTTTTATGTTTAGAATATTTTATGGTTTGGAATTTTTGAGGATGTAAAGAGGAAGAAATAAATATAGAAAGGAAGGAGATGCAGTTGTAGTTGTCTTCCGGACAACTCTATGGTAGCTGTGTTTCACTATAATTGTATATGTTTGATTAAACACACGCTCTATCTATGAAAATGGTCACTCTTACAATTAAAGAGGCCTACAGAGCTCTATTAAAACCAAACTCCACCCCCTTATACTTTTATAAAAATCCTTTCCTTTCGTGAGGAAAGAAAAAAGAAAAATGAGTATTCATCCTGAGCACTTCTGAACCACATAAATATAATTCAGTAGCTTGCAGAGCACTAATAATTCATCTGTGTTTGAAAAAAATGATGATAATCACAATAGTTAAAGTAATATATATATAACATTGGTTTCTTTTCAAATTACTACATAATAAGGTTAAATTGAAAAAAATCCGGCCCATAGTACTCCCTCTCACCTTCCTCGTTGGCCAAAGTTTTACAATGTAAAAAATCAATTGTGTGAGTCGACTGGGATTCGAACCCTAAACCTTCCTTTCTTGGTTAGGGTTAAGGTTAGGGTAAGAATTTAGAGGTTAGGGTTAACCTCATGGCCACGAAATCGATTAGAGAATCTCTTGAATAATGTGTCATATATACGAAGCCTGTAGAACTTAGAACATATTTCGATAACTAACAATCAAGTTACACAGAAGTACTAGTATCTGCCCCTCCAACTAAAACACACAGAGTTGAACTTTAATATTACCAAGCTGCCTTGCTTTGTGTACAAACACTTGTAAATTATTTTTCTTTATTTTTAAATAATGTTTCTTTTAAGAAAACCACAAGAGACCGCGTCGTTACAGACTTAACCAATGTTATTACACTGTTCTGCAGAAAATGATCCTTTACTTCACAGTGATACCAAGTTGCGGATCAAACCCGGCGGATCGCTCACTAATATAAACAAACACAACGTGGGAGTCAGTGATCGCTGGACTAAGCGTTTCGAGATCTGCCACCTACATAAAGGCGGCAACTTTTCCCGAGTAGTACCAGGAACGGCCGAACTGGTTACGTTACGATAGCTGGAGGACTGGGTTATATATATATATATATATATATATATATATATATATATATATATATATAGAGAGAGAGAGAGAGAGAGAGAGAGAGAGAGAGAGATGACAACAGAAGCTGAAGAGAGCCGGATGGGTAAGACCTTACGTGCTTTAAACCGACGGTACGAATATTGTACTAATTTTTCTGTACCAGAATAAATAAATAATATATATATATATATATATATATATATATATATATATATATATATATATATATATATATATATATATATATATCACGTATGTTGCTGCAATTGCCACACTTATTTATCTAGATAATAAAGTTTAACACGGCAATCTATGTTGCAAACTGCCAAGACAAAAATGACAACCACCACTATATTTCAACTTCTGCTTAAGAAACAAAGCACAAGTTCGGATTGTGTACGTGTCTTATGCTGTGCTTTACTGCTGCTAATGTTTACTCTCTTTTTTCGTTTCTTTATATATTTATATGTAACTTCTTTGTGATATAGCCGGAAACATCCCAGCAGAGTGCTCGATTAATTAAGAATTAAAGTTAAAAATTAAGACCGTAATATTTATTGATTTTGGTGCAGAAAAATGAGTACAACATACTGACTTCGTATTTCCGAAACAGATGACAACAGAAGCTGAAGAGAGTCCGATGGCTAAGTCTTTCCGTGCTGGAAACCGACGGTACGAATGTTGTACTAATTTCTCTGCACCAAAATAAATATATATATATATATATATATATATATATATATATATATATATATATATACATGTGCACTTTCTATTTCTGGTTTAAATTGCGCCATCAAACAATGACGTTTAAAGCGATGTTATTATAAGAATAACAACATGTGACTTGTATATAATGCATTTACGTGGACAGTGAGATTCAACTTATTTCTAAACCAAGGTCTCGGGGTATTCCTGCAACTGTCACAAACAAAGTAAGTAAATACACGGATAAAAATCTCGATTTCTGACAGGTGGTGCGTAGCTGCAGCAACCTTTTATCTCGGTGCCTCGATCGACGTCGTATTTTGGTAAATCAGATTTACAATCCTTTTTTGCTGGGCAGGAACACTGAAGATTTGATCTCCAAATGACATCGCGAACACTCTTTAGCTTCTGTCATGTTGAAGTCATAGATTTTGATCCTGAAATACTAAAATGTTTTTGATGTTTTCGATACTACGTTAATAAAGTAAAACGGCGGAGGATACTCATGTCATGTTTACTTTAGTTGAAAAGAGAACTATATGGCATGTGTTTGCTTAAAAAGGTGAACAAAAATATAAGTTGATGTATCAGAAATTATTTTCAACCAAGCGGACGCGAACACGATTATCTTTAAAATTAAACAAGCCATATATACGTAAACATTACTAGCTTTAATACAATTCCAATGCTTGAATTCGTAATGCGAATAAAGTTTAACTCTTTCGCCCGTGCAAGAATGTATGCCCGAAAATAATTCAAGCCAATTGCAAACATGCTAAAAATGTTGACAATCATGTTAAGGCAGATATTCAACTTCCAAATATATTCGTAGGCATCGTTGGATTCTTGTTTAAGGCAGAATGATGGTAAACATGATTATACTCAGCGGTTACGGAGTTTCATCGCGTATGGTGTATATTAATGCATGGTTTATATTAAAGAAATAAAATGTGATAAACCATGAATGTGATTTATATATACATATGTATGGAAAACACCATATATGAGTGTATTTCTTTGCTTCGACACGTGTTAATCTTTTTATGAAGATACCACATTTGAAATTGTTATTAAAATTAAATTACTACCATATTTTAAAATTGTTCAGTGTGTTTTGTTATTCAGCGATAGTTTCGTTCTTATTAAAAAGAAACTGACAACTTTACATAGTTCTGATATTCGATTACAAATTGAAATTCGCTATGTATTAAAACAGATAAATATTCAATATACGCATAAGCTTAGCAACATAAACACGTATATCATTCCGCAAATGAGCGCATGACAAATAATCCACCTCCACTTGAAGAACATCAAGTAAATGTGCGTTAATATTGAAATATATGTTGTCATAATACACTTTTATACTATATGTTTGCAAGGCGTGTGATTCATTGTCTCAGGGCGTTTCTGTACACACCCTCTCTACGAGAGTTTGATAATTTGGTTTGGATATAATGATGACTATACTTATAACACGATAACGCCTGTGCAGAATCATTAATCCGCGATCAATATGTAATAAACTATATTGCTTTTCAGAACATTGTTTAGAAAGCCCAGCATGTTCAAACTTATTATAGATCACGTGGAGTGAGGCATGCTGTCCATTTACTTTGGTTTCTAAGATAATGTTAATTTGTATTCCAATATATTTCTCAAAAAATAACAAGCTCCGAATCATGTATAGCCATTTTTAACAGTACGTCATATCTATTTTATAAGTCGTCAAGTCTGATTTGTTATTGGTTTATGTCCAGAGAGGTAAAACTACACTAATAGATAAGCAGTAATTTAAGATGATAAGTTAAGATCACACCCTGCATGAAGAAGACATCATATCTACGTTTGAGTTCAAAATAATGTGTAGCGCAATCACCTTTGAATCGTGACTTTACTTGCAATTCTATAATTGATTTTATTAGTATTATAATTAGTAGATTATGAACAAAACAAAAAACATCATAATCTTCAGAATGTGTTCGAAAGTCTGCATTCTTGGTACACTCTTATATTTCCAATATATTTATCGAAGATAAACTTTATTTTGACTGTTAGCAGCATACACGAATGTAATAAGTAATATCCAATAAATAGGTAAAAAATAAAGTAATATAGCAATGAACGATACTTGTAAGATTTTAAAATTCTAAGGTGTTGTATAACTCAAAACTACATATGAAATACACATTATGAATTAGTTACTCAATTATCTAATCTAAATTTTAATGATTTATGGCAAAAAAGTTAGTAATGTTTTGTAATTATTCTTCAGTTCAGAATATTTCATTATAAAGAAAACATTCTCAGTGTAGGTATTCTAGCAATATTTCAGTGTAGACAGTTTTGTAAATTATTCCAATATATTGAGACCAACGAATTTTAGAGTGTAACACTTATCAAAATTTTAGCAGCATCCACTTCTTTGAAATTTAACATATCTTTAATATGTTCTAATATGTCAACACAACGCAATTAGATGCGAGGGTGACTAATTGGTCAATGGAAATGTCAAAATCAAAGTTATAATATGGTATTCATCATAACATATGCAGATTAAATTGATGTATCTAAGTCATATACGCCCTTCATATTGATATATATATATATATATATATATATATATATATATATATATATATATATATAAATAGCGGATATTACTGAAATACATCAATTTAATCTGCATATGTTACGATAAATACCATACTATAACTTTGATTGTTACATTTCCATCTAATTGTGTTGTGTTGACTTATAAAAACAATAACTTTTTACTCTTTGTGATTTTTTTCTGAGTTTGTAATGTTGTAGAGACGATATTAACATGACAATGTTGGTAGGCACAATACAAACGAAACGGGCCGTAAAAAATATATTTCATAGAAAAAAACAAATGATATGAAACGTTCAGAAAACTCAGTTGAGCTGATAGGCATAGTGCACACCATAACTTCCTGGTTAGATGCAAGCTCACATTTTATTCGAATTGGCTTCAGCGGGGTTTGCATCTAACCAGGAAGTTATGGTTTGCACTACTCCTATCAGCTCATCAGAACCCTGAATTTTGGACATTATAATATTCAACACCAAGTGAGTTTTCTGAACTGTTTATATGATTTGTTTTTTTCTATTGTTCTATTAATTTGCATACACTTTGGATACATTTTCACTGTCATTTAGTGCATCGATAGCAAACAAATTCACCACCTGGATTATTTTTCAATCAACCTCTTTGATATCTTTCCTGAATATGTTTCAAACTTTATGACTTTGATGAACTGTATAGGTTTAACAATAAAGTATGTGTTGGGCCGATATATTTGATGTTTTATATACTTGTATGTATTTTTATATATATTATTTTATAGATTTTCAACGTTTAATTGTATTGCCTGCAGTGATGTCATTGCGGTAATAGTCCTTTGACGAGAATAATTTTCTTTGAAAATTCATGAGTTAAGGACATTAAAATAATTTGCCTGAACATTGGATTCTAATGAAATTTGATTCGCACATTATTTTATTCTTTACCTTTATTTAGTGCTATTAATGCTCTATCCAGTATATTGAGCTTCAGTTTTATCTGGATGTTCACTAATTAAAGATATTAGGAAGAGAAACAAGAAATAGAGAGAGAGAGATAGGGAGACGGAGAGAGACAAAATAACGAAAAACCGTCTAAGTACGGGTAAATTGAATAACCGGAACATACCTGTGCTATATCTTATATATATATATATTCCTTTTATGAAACATCAAATACATATATAATGTTACAAAGTACTATGTATGTAATGCTTTTTTCCAATTTAAATAAAATAACACTACATAGTTAAGATTTGTCAGGGAGGTTCGGCACAAAGTCAGCTATTGTTTTTAACTAAAGTGTGTCTGTGGAACTACCTGGAATCGTTTACCACTAAGACCCCCTCACACTCATAATTAATATATATGTAATTCAATGTTAAAGATTAAGATGTATATAGATGAAATTGGGAGTTAGATAACATTATTTTATTGGTGTCTCATGAGTATGGATGAAATGAAAGGCACATCTATTATATTTAAATGTGAGAATAACAAGTTTATGGCAGTATATGTAACAAAGATTTTATTTGTCATAATTTCTGTTTGTCCGTCGCTGAAACGTAAGAAATACATTATAACACATCTTAACGACTAAATCATATACATAAATAAACAATAAACACATTTCCGCCGTGAATTTGAGATAACCAGCCTTCGGCCTTACTATCTGAGCTAATGATCTGAGATTCTTTTGTTAGTTGTTGTTTCGTCACAGAAAAATAAGAAATAAAGCATTTGTCTGTCTTCCCTTCTCTATCACCCTCTCTATTTCCCTGTCTTTCTATTCTTTTATTTCTCTTTCGATTTGTCCGTCCCTTTGTATCCCCCTCATTATCTATCGTTCTCTCCCTTTCTCTCTCTCGCACACACACATGCACACAAGCACACACTTAATGTAAGTCCGTAGGCGTTCAATCTCACTTATTTAATTTTATTTTGGGACTTTTTGAATGAAATTATTTGATTAGTCCTGAATTTTATTTTTTTCATTTCAAACTCATTATTTAAAAAAACTTCATATGTAAATTGACCAACATTTAATTTTTACTATTTGGCCGATTACCTTTAAACAGCCTGAAAAAGTATCCGCAAATAAGGGTTTTATAATGAAGGTGTAATTGATCGGCATCACTTTTCGTTATAAATTTAGCGTAAAATGAGCACCCAATTTTTGGCCAGTGTTGGTTAACCAACATTTCCAGGCAATTCTAACTTTTTTTAGGGGAGTAAACCAATTGTATTTAGTTTAGGATGAAGATACTTGTGTTTATTTAAGAAATGCTCATATAATATATTAAAATATTTGTTTGACAATGTTAAAAAGAACGCGGTCAATAGATGAAAACATGTTATGAATAAAATAATTACCTATTTGTTGAGCATTTTTCCTATGAATCCATATCATGAATGAATACTGACAATACCTCTATACCCCACTCTCAACGTCATGCCTGAATAAAATCCCTCCCCGCATTTCGAATGCGTTGTACCATGCATTCAATTCGCCAGCTCCCGCAATGATATAATATATAAAGTTAACACGATTTCCTCCTGTAACTTCTCGAAAAATGCATCACAGGCTACTAAACCTGCCACTACATTACGCTTATCTACTCGGTCGTGTTTTACCAGATGTGTTATTATTTTTCTCCAGCTAACACTAAATATTACTTTACCCCCACTATATTCGACTCTACTCACTATATAGGTGTATGCAAACACTCTCCTCTTATATTTAAGTACTGACACCTTCCCAGTCGTCACCTGGACCTAATAAACCACGTATATGTTTTTTAAAAAGTGTCCGTTACTATTTACAATATGTTTGCTATCAATTTACAACATAATAACAAACATTGCACAAACATTAAATAGACGCTCCTGCTAATCCCGTTGCTTTATCGAGAATATCGGATAACGTTACATCAACCTATTCATATACATTTATACTCATACGAGTTTTTAGAGAATGTATTTAACGAGCATTGTTCCTTCTCTATTTCGACATTTAACATTGCGGCTACAGTTTCTTCAGCGACTCGACTTCAGATTAAAGTCCACATACGCCAATATACTTAACATAGATCCAATAAATTAACCTTTCACACGTACCTTTCACACGTTTGTGGGTCGGGGTGTGTGGGGGTGGTGGGGTGTGTGTGTGTAAATATAATTTATCCTAGCGAAGTCATCAGTGTGGAGATAGATGTTCTGCCGTTCGCACGATTGGAACTACGTGCATAAGTTTCCTTTGAACTCAAACCCAAATATTCCAATTAATGCGCACACTTAACAGCTATACATAGGTAAACATACAGATGTCTATTTAACAATGTTAAAAAAAACGTGGGCATACACTTACATAGTTAGCTATCATTTACGGCTTACTCATCTATTTCTCTAAAAGGGCCCATCCGTCAGTGGGCTATAAATAATTGTTTACCAAATATTATTTTATTATTATCAATATTAGTATACGTTTATCCTGAGTCACCTTTAACAAAAATCCAAACATTCCAATGAAAGCGACACACCTTACAGTTATACAGAAGTTATGATAAGTAATTACGAAATGTATATTAAAGAAAACACATCGAACGCTGTCTTAAAAGCATTCTAACAAATCACGTGAACTTGAACTATACACATTTAAAATACTAGTTAAATACCACCCGAGTTAAATTTAAAAGTTTGGGCGGTTTTCAGTCGAAACGTTTTCAAAAGTTTCCGTCGACAAATATCGATAAAGACAACTAATTTATGTAGTATTGTTCTATGTTTATATGAATAATGGAAAAACGTTACGAATATCGCCCAACTTACACGAAGAGGGAGAACGCGAATACTGCAAAGCAAAGTGACATAACGCTGCATACTATATGGTATACTCAGACACTATAAAGATTGAGCCTTCTTGGGACATAGTCTCTCTATGATTGTTTTCCCAAACATAAACTGCACAAATGGCTGGTCAATATCCTTATAGCGGGGAAGTTGCACATCAGGACACAGCATGAAAGTGCTTAACATCAAATATGCGGAAATCTTTGCACCCACACTTCCTTTAAATCCATTAAAAATAAACAACGTTTGAAATCAATAAAAACATTTCTCTGAATTTACCAAATTTGCCCTTTTGATCCATCTCGAGTTCATACACACACACATTTGTCCTTCACTAAACAGCTTCAACAACATATTTAAATGATATATTTCTCAATTTACACACACACATACCCCACACTTTTTCACACGGTCGTCTGCCGATTAAAAACACACGTGTAAACTGATTCATGTTAATACTTTATAGATTTATCACTGAATGCCCTTCAATGAAAACCAATGAACATTGACTTTGATTACATTTAATCAAATGTATTTTTTTGTAATTGCGTGGGTAAGTTTGATTACGACTTTTCTTAAATGTTGATAATTCACAGCCCTTAAATAAGCGACAGATAATTCCTAATTAGCTTAGCTAATTAATTCCTTTTGTAACACAATGTGTCTCGAACTATGCATAAAAGAGTATGTGGGCTTCTGTCCATCTACTTATGTAAACTTTCATTTTCAAACATATACAAGATATATATTTTGTAGAACTTACGTGGTTTACTCATCATTTTGTTTGTGTTTTTTATGTAACTATTATCTCGCTCTCTCACACTCGAGTATTATATAACACTGAGTTTCAAAAATTGTATTCCTAAAAGTCGATTACCCAAAATCTCTTTCCCTAAGAACTGGAACCCAAACATGAGTCGTCTAAAACTATGACCCGGTCCTAAAAGGTGTAAAACCAACTTAATGTCCGCTTCTATTCGTTTACAGTCCTGTATTCGTAAACTGAATAGTAATTCGTACAACACAGCAGCAGGAGAGGAGGATGATCTACATACCTTAGCCCAATGGCCATTTTTTTTTTTTTTTTTTACAATTTTATCAGCTTAAGATAAGAAAAAAAAAAAAAAAAAAAAAAAATGGCCATTGGGCTAAGGTATGTAGATCATCCTCCTCTCCTGCTGCTGTGTTGTACGACCCGGACTCCCCCCCACCCAATCTCTCCTGACTAGGAACGGGTGCCAAAGACATCACCTACACCAAATGCGAAATAAATGGGCAGGTAGTGAATGCTATGGTAGACTCCGGCAGCGTGAGGACGTTCATTAGCAAAAATACAGCAAGAAAGCTGAAACTTTTTGTTATCCCCAAACTGAAAACCGTAGCATTGGCGGACCCGAATCATCATGCTAAAATCATCGGCGAAACTGTTGTTGACATCTCTCTAAACGGTAAAAACCACCACGCCATGACGGTGGAAGTAATTAAGGACCTGTTCACGGATATGATTGTCGGAAAGGCATTCTTATTCATTCTTCTTTTATCATTACAAATGTTATGTGTTATGTTGATGCCACAAGCGTATTAAAGTATGTACCTCTCAACGATATCATTAAAATATGTAATGATATTCTATATCGCAGCACATGAACCCTTCCGCTTTTACCATAACACATTTTGCTCGTACTGATGAGATTTACCACGATGTTGTTACATAAAGAAATGTATCATCAGGTTAATAAGGTGGCAATGGACAGTTCTTCAGGTATGATTAAATCTAATAGTGTTCAATAGTTGTAATTGAAATCTTGCTATTTATTCATAATTGTATAGCCATTTGCTACTGGCGCTATGTGAATTTCAATTTTATCAAATTTACGTCACGTCACGTGCCAGCAACTGTTTCTGAAAGTAAATAGGTTCCAATGTAAACTAAAATTTACTATGAAAGAAACGCATGATAACTGTATCACGTCGGTGTATCTTCCGGTTGAAATGATAGCGAATAAGTTTACCACTACAATATATAGGGGTGATATTATGGAATGTCTCCTCAGAGACAAGACCCCGGAGAATATGTGAAAATAATTAACAAAAAGAAAACGCGATCGAAATAAATATGAGTAATCTGCTTGGAGTAACTGAAGCAACTAGTAATTTCCGCTTATCGGCTAATTTGAGAAAAAGACGAAACGTTTAAGATTTCAGGTCTTACGTTCATAGATTCAAAGTTGTTCCAGTAAGTTTTGCGGCTCGAGGAGGTACCTGAGATAGTTCGCTTCTAAACAGATCGGCGTAGACGCGGAGACGCAGTGAGAGATCAGCAGAAATTTTGCAGATGATGAGATGAGCTAACGACCAAACGATGAGTATTATCTTGTCAGACAATATATCCTATTAAAGTGTCAGCTGATATATGGGAACATGTCTAAGATGTGAACGCTACCGTTATTGGGCCTTTTCAACGATGGTATCACACTGACACCACCACTGATTTATGTATAATGTCTGATTTTTGGTTTTCTCTTGTGAGTCTCCGTTGTTTTGTTTTCATACCAACTTGTAAACCAGTGCACTCACCCTCGACGATCACCAATACGAGAGACGATCATACGGTCAGAACGACAACAAGAAGAAGATGTAGAGGAAGAAAACCATGACATACGAAATTCAGG
>OY744540.1:51305765-51313265 GCA_963556195.1 Sepiola atlantica
GTACTCGTGATTTCTGGAAAATCCACAATAGTGTAGTGAATAATAGTCAATCAACGATTCCCCTATTATCAAACCCCAATTATATCGTTTGCACGGAAACTGATAAGGCTGAACTACTTGTCCAGCGTTTCGCTTCTAACTCCACGTTGCAGTCAGATAACCACCCCTCCCCAAATTCCTTTGTCATCAACCCATCCTAGATCAGAGACATCATAAAACACCTTAACACCTCCAAAACTTGTGGGGCTGATCTTATACCTGTAATAGTAATAAAGAAATGCTCTGCTTAACTGGCCCCTGTCCTCTTCAAACTCTACAATAAATACCTAGCTTAATCTTGCATCCCCGATAGCTGGAAATGTGGTACCAGTCTACAAGAGTTCTAGGAATAGAACAGATCCTCAGAATTACCGCCCAATCAGTCTACTGCCGATATTCGCTAAAATCTTTGAATCCTTAATCAATAGCGATAGTACGGCATATAGTTAATGCTTAACGTCTTTTTGACCGCGAGTATTGATTTAGACAAGCACGATCTACTGCAGAAATTTAAACGGTCATCTCTGAACGCATGTATCATACACTCTGCAAGACAGGAGAAGCAAGGCCTTTGACAAGGTATTGCATAAAAGGCTTCTCCTAAAAATACGCTCATACGGTATTACTGGGCAATTACTTAATATAATTAGATCCTCCTAAATAAAAGAACAGTCCAGGTTACCCTCGATTGGTGTTCATCTAAGCAACATTACATGAATGCTGGTGTACCCCAGGTATCTATCCTGTGACCTTTGTTGTTCCTGATCTATATAAACGATCTCCCTGATGACATATAGTCTGAGATTGGTGTATTTGCTGACAAAACTACGCTTTACTCTCGCCATGTTGACAAAACAGGCGAGATCATATCCGTGGCAATTGCTGAATTCTTATAAAATGACCTCCACACTGTAGTGGATTGCGGTCATAAATGGTTGGTAAATTTTAATGCCGCCAAGGCAAAGCTCGATTCCTTCAACCACTGATTGTCATGGCAAATAAAACCCTACCTGAGAGTTCATCATTCAAACTCCTCGGCCTAACCTTAACTGGTAACAATGAATTGGAGCAAATACCTTGATGACATTGCCAAGGCTGCCGCAAAGAAGGTCGGCTCCCTCTACCGTTCTAGTAAACTACTCACAGCTGACATTACCCTTTATCTCTACAAAGCCACCATCTCCCCATGCACGGAGTATTGTGGCCACATCTTGGCTGGTGCATCATCTACTAGTCTCCCCCTCGTTGACAAGGTAAAAAAAAGAGTCACCAATCTAACAGGTCCCTCATTGACAACCAAGCTCCAGTCCCTGTCCGATCGCCGCAATGTAGGATCCTTGTGCTTGTTTTACAAATATTTCAATGGGTTATGCTCCGATGAATTGGCTACGCTGGTACCCTCTCGACGTAAATTCACTAGACCAACTCGACAATCAACCAAACGCCATTAATTAAATGTGCAGGTCCCCGGATGCCGGAGAGCCTTCTACTCAAATAGATTATTTCCTCGTGCTGCTGGCCTCTGGAACTCCATCCCTGCCTCTGTTTCGCCGACAGTACTGACATGCAGACATTTAAAACTAATGTAAACCCACATATCGTTTCGCAGATCCCAATTTAGGTTGCCCCCCCCCTTTCCCCTTTTCTTGTTTGTCAGTAGCCCCTTGCGTCTACAGTGGCGTCCTTCCTTGTGTGGGGTGAACTATGTTAAACTATGAAAAAGAAAAACCTTATATTAATACTATAATATAGTAATAGAATGTTCAACGTACACATATGCTTTGTGCCTTGCACTAGGCTTAAAAACTATAATATTAGAACCCTATAACGTGCACGCGCTGTTTTGAAAAATATATGGGGACTGCTCCACTTAAAAACTAAATCGTCAAACAATACCGCCTCATAAGACTAAGGGGCACACATAATATTACATTGGTATATAATACCGGCCAGAAATAATCCCACAATTATCAACAACTTATTCTACAACTCTACTCCATAATTGACGATTGCACAATCACGACAACAACTTTGAAACAGTAAATAGATTAGGATGTGTTTATATAAAAAAAAAACAATTTCGTTTTTCAACAACTAGAAAGTGAACACCGAATCAACACTATTAAAAATAAATATCAAAATATACCACCTATGGTCAACAACCGCACCGACTAGCACTGCTGTATTTACTATAACACACACTATAGTTATTCATGGTCCATCACATTATATAACCGCACGGCGTTTCTGAAAACATTTCAGATAACATTTGAACGACACAGAGTTATGCATTTTATTTTAAATGTAACATAAATAATCGTCACAATAAAATGTATGCATAACGACGTAATCGGCTGCTCGATTCAATAAAAATGAATGACACAATTCTCACCCAACTCATTTAAATGTAAAGACATTATTATTCTCGCTAAAAATAGACAGAAGCCCGGAAAATGACTTGGTAGCGGAGCAGATTTTAGGTGTGCGCGCAAGTTAGTTTTAATATAGCAACAAATGAAGGCAATGAATGGACTACTAGTGCTGTAGTATGTGTTAAATGCAGCACATGGCCCTTGAATAAACCAGTATTGTATATGCCAACAATAGTAAGGTTTGAAAGTATGAACACGGAGAAAACAACCGAAACTAAAAAAAAAATCTATCCACTTCCAAACGAGGATATGTTGTCGTTCACGCTGTGAAATCTGAACAAGATCCACTTTAAAAATACACTTACTCAATATACAATCCGCTTTAATAACTAATAACTAATGAATGTTCATATTTTTAAATAAGCAAACAGTTTATAACACTGCCCCAAGCTTAAACGAAAAATACCAGTCTCTGAAACTACACGCTATCGTTTTATAGGGGACCTTTATAATTTACACCCCACACACAATTGTAACCAAGCCACGTTTGTAACCCCACATTCACAATTTTCGACATCAAGAAAGATTGACAGATGTGTTTAGGATAACTAGTCGGATAGTGTCCTACATCGGGGATGACTACATTGATGAAACCCAGGTATTCCTAACATACCTTCCATAATCATTTTCGTTTTGTAATGTGTTTTATATTTGAACTTGATTCAATAATCGTCAATTATCGTCGTAGATGTATGTTGATATAACGAGTACTAATCTTATTTTCTCCTTAACTTCAATTCAGAAAAATGTTCCTTTGCACGACATATATATCTGCCAAAACTGTAACTTCATAATATGCTGTCTTTCATATGTAACAAGCAGTTCTATTGTATGTTACTTGTAGTCATTTAAAATAAATATGACAATTTGCAAGAGTTGTGTGCAACACGTTCTTTTAAAATGTATTTCTAACTTCGTCTACTTCTCTCTGTCTCTGTCTCTGTCTGTCTGTCCTTATGTCTCTCACTCTCTCACTCCTTCTCTCTCCTTCTCTCTGTGTCATCTACTTCTACGTCTGACGGTCTCTCTCTCTCTGGATACTAGTTTAATAAAATAAATCAAAGGAAAGCCGGGTAAGTGTTTAGCCTAACATCAGTGTTGTTTGTGAAACATCCATCAGCAATAAAGACAAAAAATGTTATCATTTTTTTTTGTCGTCCATGCATTAATTTTTCCTTGCTGGCCCAAAATGAATGAATATTTAAGTAATTTATTCTACGATGAGAAACTTAAAGTCACCCTGAAACCGTGGATATGGTGTGTGTAAGTGTATCGTGTGTTGTTTCTGAATTGCACATAAATACATTACTAATTTTCTTTATATGATAGATTATCTGGCAAAAAGAAATGTCACATTAAGAGCAACGTTTTACTCTGATTTCAGAAGCAAATGGCTGTTGCCAGGCAACCTTAATGGAAGAAAACGGTTGTGCGTAAATTGTGGGGGTTAGCTTTCTTTTAAACTCGTGGTTGTTTTATGAGGATTACTTCGGATTAGAAACTCATGAACAAACGTATAAATGCAGCTGATGGCGCCGAGACTTCTTCATGTTTCGTAGGTTACTGTACAAAACATTAAGAAAAGAAAATAATATATTTGTAGAAACAGTAAATATCACGTTTATTGCTTGATAACCAAAAATGTGTATGTGAAACTATTTACTCGTTAATCCAACCACGTACAACCATGAGAATATATGGGTATACGAGTTATTTTTTCGTACTAATTTAATATATTATATATATTACGATTAAGAAATAAACGCAATTATGAAATGTTTGAGTAAAATCAATTCTAAGTATTTTACATCAAAAACAGTTTTGTACTACTTTAATATACAGGGTGTTTCAAAAGTCTTGGGAACATAACGATTTTTAATAACTCAAAAACTATTAGGAGTTGAAAAATGAAATTGGTACCGTTGGAAAGGTTAAAGTTTCAAATTTTGTGGGGAATCTTCAAAGTTGCTCAATATGAGCACCATTCGTCACACGGCAGATATCTAGTCGATAGTCCATTTCCTGCCAAACGCGTTCCAGCATTTTGACGTCAATGGTTCCCACAACTGCCGTTACTCGAGCCTTTAGTTCGTCAATATCTCTTGGAAGGGGCGGCACATAGACTTGTTGCTTGACAAAGCCCCAAAGGAAAAAGTCACACGGGGTAAGATCTGGAGACCTAGGAGGCCAGGGCATGAGAACGTAATCACCTCGCCCAGATCTCCCAATCCATCTACCAGGCAGCCTTGTGTTAAGAAACTGCCTTACTCTAAGACTCCAGTGTGGTGGTGCACCATCTTTTTGAAAAATGAAGTCATCAGATTCTGCTTGTTCCAACTGATCCATTAACCAGTCTTCCAGCATGTTGAGATAGGATTCACCAGTGATAGTTGCCTCTTCAAAGAAGAACGGTCCATAGACACCTTTCTTGGAAATTGCACAAAACACGTTCACTTTTGGTGAATCTCGCTCGTGCTCAAGAAGTTCATGAGGATTCTCAGTACCCCATATGCGAGTGTTATGCTTGTTAACTTTGCCATTCAGATGGAAGGTCGCCTCATCGCTAAAAACAAGCCGGTCATCAAAGCCGTTATCTTCCAACTTCTCTTGCATTGCAATGCAAAAGTCACGGCGAAGTGGCTTATCAGTGTCCTTCAACTTTTGGACCAACTTGAGCTTGTAAGGTACCATTTGCAGTCGTTTCCTTAAGACACGCCAGACAGTTGCTGGAGCAAGCTGAAGTTCCCTGCTGGCTCTTCTCATAGATTTACGGGGGCTCCGCTGAAAGGCTGTCCGAACTTGCTCAACTGCATCTTCTGAAGTTGAAGGGCGCCCTGTTCGCTTACTTGGGAACAAACACCCATCTTTCACAAATTTAGCATGCCATCTGACAATGGATTTCCTTTCAGGGGCTTCTTTTTTAAATTTCCTGCGAAATGCACGCTGAACACATGTCCACGATTCAGTCTTTGCAAATTGGAGGACGCAAAATGATTTGTCTTGTTTAGAGAACGCCATTACTACACCTGGAAAGATGACACGGAAATCATTAGTATGACCAAAAACTTGATTAAGCAAGCTTTAAAATGGCACCAGTTTCATTTTTCTACCTGGAATAGTTCATGAGATATACGCATTTGTAATGTTCCCAAGACTTTTGAAACACCCTGTATATATATATACATATATATATATATATATATATATATATATATATATATATATATATATATATATATATATATTACAATTTAGAAATAAACCCAATTATGAAATATTTGAGTAATATGAATTCTAAGTATTTTACATCAACAACAGTTTAGGCGTTCGATTATTACCGAGATAAAATGTTTTTATTGGCGCTAAATATTTTTATCATCAGCATAATTTTTAAAACACCACATTTAAAAGTCGAATAAAAACACAAAAATTCAAAATTATTCATCATTTAATACATAGTTATTAAGAAAAAGTGTGGTATAGACAACATTCTAACTTAAAAAAACAATAGTAATAGAAGACACATTTTAAAAATATATAACGAAGAATAAGTCATAAACAACAGAGATAAAAAATAATAATAGTAAACATTAAATAATAGTAAGAACAGGTTTGATATATATATATATATATATATATATATATATATATATATATATATATATATATATATATATATATATATATATATTAACTCACAAATTTACACATAGTAAATTAAAAATAGATAAAAATATATATTAGGTTGGAAAGAAAGTAATGTCGTTTTTCTCCAACACATTTATTTCATCTGAAGCATTCACATTAGGGCATTTTTAATCTTTACAATATTTGCCCTCATTTTCTATGACTTCTGCCAAACCAGGAACCAGCTTCTTGATGCTTTCTTGTAAACAATTCTCTGAGAAGAACCAATTAAGGTTATTCTTGAGTTGGTCGTCATTTTAATGAATGTTATTGTTTAAGTGATGCTGCAACGACCGGATAAAACACATTTAGTCGGATGTAGCAATGTCAAGTGAAAAAGGCGGTTGAGACCAAACTTCCCAATTGAAACTCATTACTTTTATCTGAATGAGTTTTGCTCTGTTAGGTTTTGCGTTATTATGATGAAGCACTACACCATTCCTATTGAGTAATCCTGGCCATTTTTTTGATAGAGCAATTCTTAGATCATCCAGCTGCGAACAATATTTTACTGATGTGAGTGTTTGATTAGGCTGTAGTAACTCATCATGAATCAGTCCTTTCATGTCCCACCATAAAGAGAGCATCACCTTCTTTGGGTATAGTCCTTCTTCTGGAACAGGCTGTGGGCCTTGGTTTTGGTGTATACATTGTTTTGCTTTGGGTATTCTTGTAAATAATTCATTTTTAATCTCCAGTTACAATTCTTAACAAACATGGTTTTCGATGATTCCTGGAAAGCAAAGATGTGCACACAGTCAATGTTTGATTTCTTTGAGCGTTGGTCAAATCGTGGGGAACCCAGAGTTCAAGTTTTGAAATTTTCCTACCTCGTGAAGGCATGAAATAATTTTGGTATGCGTTGTAATTCTAATTGTTAAGCTTATTCTCTGCTTGTTACCTTTGGTTATGCCTCCACAGCGTCTTTAATGGCGTTTTTATCAATTGATGTTGTCCTTCCCGAACGACAGGTTAAAGTCTGCAGGAGAAAATGTTGCAAACAACCGTTGGCATCTTCGACTATTCAGAACATTTATCCCATAGATACTTCGAATATCCCTTGTAGCTTCTGCAGCTAAGTTTCCTTTTTTGAATTCATAGAGCATGCAATGTCTCAGATGCTTCTCACTAATATCCATGTGTTACGGCTAAGACAGTTAAACTTAATATTTTCAAACGATATACTATATCTAAAAAGCAAATCAAGATATTAAGACACCAATTTACCAGGAAATCTAGAACTGTGTACAACTTAAGAGGCTGCAAAGTCATGGAGTAAAAAATACGACACTACTTTCTTACCAACCTGATAGTATATGCGTAGATAACCACTGACTGAGTA